>CM024721.1:49281766-49336410 GCA_014182545.1 Eucalyptus globulus
AGACACAAGGCCTGTGAAGATGTTTTTAGTAGATCAAAGTGCACTTGAGAGAGAGGTTCAAGATGATCCTATTATCAGTGAAGAGGTAGTTCAAGAGGAACACGATGATTCGGAGCAAACTAACGACCCTGAAGTACCTGTATTGAGGAGGCCTACACGTATGAGAAAGCCAAATGTAATTTTTGATCCATCAGCTAACACTATTCAGAGCCATACAGATTCAGGAGAATTGGAGACTTACAATGAGGCAAAGGTAGTGTCACGCCCCGAACCTCGAGCATGCGCACATCCCACTGCGGTAGATAGAAATGCAACTTCCCAAAACACGTCGCCGACCCATTCTTTTTAATTACACATGCGGAAGTGAATAAATAATCCCTAGACAAAACTCAATTGGGATAGAAAAGCAGGATCACATTTTCAAAACCAACCACATACTTTTTATACATATCAAACCAGTTCATTTACAGGACTAGGCTATTTACAAAAGATCTGTAGAAGATCAGTCCTAAAAAACTAAGCTGTCCTAAGACCAGCTAGATAGGTCCATTCGCCAGCTCTTCAGTCGGGATTGGCGAAGTCAAAAATCCTCTCAGCGACCCTCACTGGTCTACCAAAAAGCTCCAGAGGATCCGCCATGTAGGGACCTGAAATATTATCCCACAAACGGGATGAGACAATGTCTTAGCAGAGTCCTACCATCTAAAACTCGATTAGGAAGAAAATAAGCCCCAAGGTGCTCTAGCCACAAAAAGAGGATTAAGGACTTACCTTGCCTTAGTCCATTATTGCACATCAGTACATTTCATAACTCAACCAAATCCGATCATTCACAATGATTCAATTCAATCGTATTATCTATCTTTCCATATCGTCTATCAAACCAGTCGCTAATACGACAAATGCTCTCCAAAGCTGTAATATATAGGTGGTAGCTCGCTCAAGCTATATAGATAGATAGCTCACCAAAGCTGTAATTGATATAATAGCTCTCAAAAGTTGATAATTCAATAATAAACTAATCCATACTCAAATAAATCAATCAATAAGTCCAATTGATTCAAACTGGCCATACAAACCAATCACGGTGCTAGAAGCTAACACCGGTATTTTCAAGATAAATACCAAAACTTCTCCAATTTTATTCAATTCCTCACTTAGAATAATTAACCATAATCATCATTTCCACTCAATTTCTCAATTCAACATTCAATTAGCACAACCGACCGCACCGTTGTGATCGGTCTGAAATTCTAACGATCAGCCATCCTCGGCAAAATTTTCGAAATTATTAAATAATTAAATTTAATTCCGAAAATTAAATAATTAAATATTATATTATAATAATATAAAATAATAAAATAATATTTAAAAATTCGAAATAATTAATTAATTATAAATAATTAATTATGGCTTAAATTAGATTACACTAATTTAAACATACAATTAGCCCTAATTAAACATCCATTAAACTAATCATACAACTAATCTAATTTACATTAAAATAATCTAATCTAACCACCTAAACCTAATTAGACTAATCTAAACACCCCTTAAGCATGATCAACTTGCTAAGCGAGGTTTAGAGGATAAACTGACTTTTGCGCGCGCCGTGAGTTCACGACGACCACAACGCCAAGGCAGTCGATAAACCCCGAAGTGGCGACACCAACGGGCCATGAAGTCTCCAAAACCTTGCTGTCTTCTGCTTCAGATCTGAACTGAACTGCAGATAAGAAACCAACAACTTCAACGGCGAAAACGGGCTGATCGGAGCTCCGACGAGCAGGTGGTTGGCAATCGACGGCTCCCAGGGGTCAAGGGAATCTTATTGGAGGTTGGTATGGGTGGAGGTAGGGTAGAAATGAGGAGAAAATGGCTGAAAAACGCAAAACGGGTGAAACAGGCGGAACCAGGCGAGTCCAGACGGTTCGGCGAGCGGCGACTTCGGGCGACCGTACAGGACTGCCGCAGAATCGTTTCGACAAGCGGTGAGGTGGTCCGAACGGCTGGATGTCGTCTTGCGGTGATGAGTGGCTCGTTCGCTGATTCAATCGGGAAGTTAACTTTTTACTCGGATCTTTGGTGAAAGGTCGGCTGGAGCAGAAACTGGAATGAGGGGAAAAACTGAGGAGGAAATGGGGTCTGATGGGCATGCGACCGTGGAGAGCTGATGCTACTTGGTTCCTCTGGTTTTTACTGAGCTTCTCTCCTTCAACAATAATGGAGAAAGCCTTCGATTAAGGGAGAAGAAGCTGCTGAAGAGTGAGGGGGGGTCTCCTTGGGCTCTCTAGAGCTCAACACTTGCCATCTTCTCATTGGCTTTGCCTCCATTATGACACCACATGACCTCACCCACTCTCTCCTCCAATCTTCCTCTACAAGCTTGGCAATAGGTGCAAAAATGTGGTGTGCCATGGGAGCTACGAATTTTGGACATTCCCTCATTCAATCCATTCAATTCTCTCTTAATTCCAATCAATTGAAGCTCAATTGAAGCTCAAATAAATCGGTCCATGTGTCCTCAACCTTCTTATGACTTTTCCTCGTCAAATGATCCAACTTTGTGACACCCCGAACCCTTCGCAGGTCGTCACCAGCGCCGGTGTTACATCTTTTACCATCTCTATCTCTTGGCTAAATTAAGCCTTGCCAGATTACAGGCATTTTTTTTTTTTTTTTTTTTAAAGCGGTCCCATGCACGACTCATAGCGGAAGCAAAATTCACATCGTCATCTATCTCCCTTCTAACCCATGATACAAATACACACCAGCTAAACATCATGATTTTTATAAACAAACGTCGACACATTATTTACATATATTTTCAAGATGGGACTACTCTCGGGTCGGTACATAACAAGGAAAAGCTAGGACTTAGCCATGTCCAGCCTAAAACCTCAAAAAGAGACCTCGACCCTCAACATCATGTGAGCACAAAAACCCTCCCATCGAAAGCGTCGACTAACTACATCAAAAAGAGATCCAGCTCCTACTCATCGCGCGCAGGTCTCACACCCAACCCGGTGCATCAGGTGGTGGCGGTGGCAGCATCCCTCGCATCTCTCCATCCCGTCGAACGTGCACGACAGGAACTCTTGTATGACAGGCCCCGGCCAGGGCGATATCATACATAATCTAAGCATCGCACTCGGATAAACGTCAATCCGGGCACACAGAGGGGACAATCTATCTCCGTACACTCCACCTCAACATCAGACGGTAGACCGTAAAATACCCCACGCGAAACAGCAGGTAGCGGCATAGTGCTAATCTGAAATGTTATCCCAAGGGGGTGAAAGACAACCACTCGGCAGATAGGAAATCCAATAACTCGGTGCACCATGCATACCATCATACAATGCAGACATTGCTTACCTTTTTGATGTCAAGCGTATTCATGCATAATTATAGCATATATATCATCATCATGGCCATGCATATCACATCATCATTAACCATGCATCACCATGCATATCATATCATCATTAGCCATGCATCACCATGCATATCACATCATATCATCATTAGCCATGCATCACCATGCATATCATATCATCATTAGCCATGCATCACCATGCATATCACATCATATCATCATTAACCATGCATCACCATGCATATCATATCATCATTAGCCATGCATCACCATGCATATCATATCATCATTAGCCATGCATCACCATGCATATCATATCATCATTAGCCATGCATCACCATGCATATCACATCATAGATCAATTTCCACTTTTACTTATCAATTGATCCCCACATTATCTTTTCTCAAATCATCAAATTCACCATCATCACCATCCCTTCGGGCGAAAACCTCCGACGGATCCCGGCATTCCCATCTCATGGCCACCGGGCTTCCGCCCCCACATTCCGGCATCTCGCATCTCAACTAGCATCACGAGGCATTCCCTTCGGGCAAAACCTCCGACAGGGGCTTCCGGCCTTTACCCTTCTAGCCGGGGATCTCGCACCCCAATCCCCGGCATCACGAGTCACTCCTTCGGGCGAGAAACCTCCGACAGGCTTCCGGCCCCCACATTCCGGCATCCCGAAACTCCCAGGGAATCTCTCTGAATTACGCCACCAGGCCACCAGACAACATCCTCCACCACAACCTCATTCTCATCCACATTTATCTTTTATCTCAATTTAACATGGAAATTTGGCATGGCATCAAACATATCACACTTGCATTTCAATTTACATGTCATGCACATGTCATAGCTTAATCACATAAGTATTTCAACTTAATGCATCTACAAAGACTTCATCACACAAGTGCCACACAAATGGAATTGAATCCATGGCCAAATAAAAATCTATTTTATTTTATTATTTCATTATTTTATTATTATTTTATTTATTTATTTATTTTCATAAATAAATATTAAATTTAATATCTATGATTTTCCCAAAATCATAATATTCAAACAATCATTAAAAAACCAATTAAAATCCCAATTTCAAACAAAATTCATGGCCAAATTGAATTTCACCTAATTTCACAATTTTCACAAAATAGCACATGATATTCGGATAATGACCAGAATTGCACAGTTTCCAAATAAATTCGATTAAAATACTCATATGGCCCTCAAAAATTACGAAATTTCACAGGGTGATAGCCAACACATTTTTGTGCACTTTTAATGAAGAACTCTAAGCCAAATTATTTTTAGATTAATTTATACAACCCCACGAAACTTCTGGAATCTCTACCGCGACGTCCAGAACACACTCCTCCGTATTTCTTAGATTTCACCCATCAAATCTCTTCCGTTCCTTCTGAAATTTAATTATGTTATGTAATAATATGTCCTTTACAATTTTCATGAAGGGATCTAGGTCAAATAACCAGATTATGGTCACCATTTTAACCCATGCAGTCTCGGGTGTCTCGGTACACCTCACCAGAATCAACCATCTCCAAGATCTAACAGATTCACCAAGTTATACTTGTTATTTTTGCTTCAAATTTGAGTATGTTGTAGCTTAAGGTGTTACCTTCAACTTTCAAGAGGACAACAAGGTGAGATCTCCAACAGAAATCATCATGCAACCAAGAAATCAACAAAAAGGTCAGTGAAGATTTCGCAGATCTGAGGTCTCCGTATAACAAAGCTTTTGACCCCACATGTCACCATCGTTTTCCATGAAATTCGAGTATGTCATACTACAAGATGTTAGCTTCAACTTTCATGAAGACACGGAAGCCAAAATCGCACTCCAAGTACACATGCAAGCTCGACTAAGATACTGACTACCACAAACCAAACGAAAACAGTCACATAGCTTGAACACATCCAACCCTTACCTCGGTTTTTCGCCCAAATCACACCTAAAACCGAACATGCAACCAACAAAACAGACATGCAAGAGAAGTTAAGGACTCCACTTGCCTCCAAGATGAACAAACAGCGATGGACGACGGCGTACGGCGGTCGGACTAGGCGGACGTACGGCGGACGGGCGGCGGCAACTCTCGGCTCCACCTCCTCTCTCTCGGTTCCTCTCTTCCGCTCAAGCTCTCTCTCTCTCGCACACCTCTCTCTTTGGACGAAAATGCAGCAAGGAGTCCGGCCACTCTCTCTCCTAACCCCTTTTATACCCCCTTTAATCCCATGATTAGTAATGATTAACTCACCTCATGTCCAACCAATGCATGCTCTCCTTTGTGCCACATGTCATTTTTATTTTTGA
Source organism: Eucalyptus globulus (assembly GCA_014182545.1). Classification (NCBI taxonomy): domain Eukaryota; kingdom Viridiplantae; phylum Streptophyta; class Magnoliopsida; order Myrtales; family Myrtaceae; genus Eucalyptus; species Eucalyptus globulus. Next base: position 49,287,482 of record CM024721.1, read on the forward strand.
ATTTGAATGGGCTTGGGCTTAGGCCCATCCGGCCATTCCCCCTTGGGCTGGTCGAATTCTCCTCTTGGGCTCTAATGGGCCGACTAGCTTGGCCCACCAAGCTTTAGGCCAATGGGCCCAAGGCCCATTTCGAATTTCAACCCCTTTTTCCTTTTTCTTTTTTGAAATTCTTTTTATAAATATTTTTGAATTCCAATTTTCATCTTGGCCAAAAAGTCTTGGGATATTCTTGCTCATTGAAATTTAAATCATATGGCCAAGCATAGATTATTAATCTATTAAATCTAAATTTCCACAATCACAAGCACAAATCATCGAATTAAAAGGCTAATGGCTAAAACATAAGCCATGGAAATTTAACACCTAATTAAAGACTTTAACACACCTTAAGGCTTGGCTTTGAATTTCTGGGATGCCACAAACTTGCATCCCAAAGATTCAATCAAAAACGGCTATATGACAATCTCGAACAAAAACGGCCTTACCTTGCTTTTCCACCAAAATCTCGGTTTGTAGAAAAATCTTCTGAAGATGAGTCGACATACCTAAAATGAATTGTGACATGACAGAACTTTCATTTTCTAAATCCGGGTTTAAAATCACGGTTAATTCCAATCTGGCGCGATTTGAGCACGTCCTAATCTACTGGGTAGCTTTTAGGAAATTTTCAGTGCAATTGACTCGTCGTTGATTAATTTCAAGCCACGACATAAATCTTCAACACATTAGCGACTCTCGATTGTCGTGAAAATCTCGAGGTTTTAGTAATAGGTCGATTCGACTGAGATATGTAATTAGAGTGTGGGTGATTCCTTAACGGCTTCACCTGATAGACTAGTTATCTTGTGAGTGATCAGCTCGGAGAATTGAACTATAAGCGCGTCGATGAAAAGTTTGTCTCATTTAATTGAAAACAGAATCAGAAATTTGGGATGTCACAACTCTTCCCCTCTTATAAAAATTTCATTCTCGAAATTTAAACCATTACAATCTTTGAATCAAAAAGGTGGGGGGTACAATTCTCTCATCGACTCTTCACTTTCCCAGGTTGCTCCTTCAGTGCCGTGGTGTTGCCAAACCACTTTGACCAACAGAATGGTCTTGGTGCGCAGAACTTGCTCTTTGCGATCCACGATCTAAACCGGGCTTTTAACGTACAACACACAGTCGTCCACGTCCAAATCCTTAAAATTAAGCACGTGGGTCAGGTCAGGCTCATACTTCCTCAACATCAACACGTGAAAGACATCATGCACTTACACCAACTTTGGCGGTAATGCAAGACGATACGCCAGAATCCCGATTCTTTCCAGAATCTCAAAGGGACCTATGTACCTCGGATTCAGTTTTTCTTTCTTGCCAAAGCGCGAAGTACCCCTCATTGGCGACACTTTTAGAAAAACGTGATCACCAACTTGGAACTCCAACAATCTTTGACGCTTATCTACATAGCTTTTCTGACGGCTCTGAGCGGTCTGTAATATGCTTCTGATCACTGCAACTGCCTCCACTGACTGCTGAACTAACTCTGGGCCTGTAAGCTTTTTTTCACCAACCTCATCCCAACACACGGTTGTTCTGCATGCTCTGCCATACAACGCTTCGAAAGGTGCCATCTAAATACTCTATTGATAACTGTTGTTGTAGGCGAATTCGACGAGATAAAGCTGCTCTTCCCAACTCCCTTTAAAATCCAATACACAAGTTCAGAGCATGTCTTCGAGGGTTTGAAAAGTCCTCTCAGACTGGCCATCCGTCTGTGGATGATAGGTTGTACTGTACTGCAGCTTCGTACCTAAAGCACTCTGCAAGCTTTTCCAAAAGGCGGCTGTGAACCTCGGGTCTCTATCTGAAGTAATCGTTACTGGCACTCCATGCAAACGAACGATCTGATGCACGTACAAATCTGCGTGTCTATCCAAATTAAGGTCCTTTCGTACTGCAATGAAGTGAGCTCACTTCATCAATCTATCGACCACTACCCAAATTGAATCATTTCCTCTTTGACTCCTCGGTAGCCCAGTCACGAAGTCCATCGTGATATGTTCCCATTTCCACTCGGGAATCTTGAGAGGTTGTAAAAGTCCTCCCGGCTTACAATGCTATGCCTTTACTTGCTGATAGGTCAGACATTTGGCGACATGCTTGGCGATGTCCGCCTTCATACCATACCACCAATAATGTTGACACAAATTCTGATACATCTTCGTACTGCCAGGATGAATGCTGTAACTGCTATGATGAGCCTCTGATAAAATCTCCTCTCTAAGCTCTACATCATCAGGTACACACAATCGTCCTTGGAACCTCAGTGTTCTATCCTCAGCAATCTGAAAGTTAGCATTCTTCTTTTCTGTATTCTCTTGCAAAATCTTTTGAATCTCTGGATCTGTCCACTGAAGCGTCTTGATTCTGATATGAACTTCCGGCTCAATTCTGAGGGTGGCCATAAGGTTCGAAAGGTGGACTACCTCAAATTTGAAACCCGAATCTCGAACTTTCTTGATCAATCTCCATTCCTTGAGTACCATCTGAGCAATTGAAGACTTCCGACTTAGAGCATCAGCGACTTTATTTGCTTTTTCCACGGTGATATAAAATATCACGCCATAATCCTTCAGAGTTCCATCCAGCGACGCCGTCTCATATTCAACTCATTCGAGAGAATAAATACTGAGACTCGATGGTCAGAAAATCTGGAATCTTTCTCCGCACAAATAATGTCTCCAAATCTTCAAAGCGAAGATAATAGTTGTAAGTTCTAAGTCATGCGTCAGGTAATTCAATTCATTAGGCCTCAACTGACGGGACGCATATGCAACAACCCTACCATGTTGCATCAGCATGCAACGCAGTCCACTGAAAGACGCATCACTGTAAATCTCATAACCTCCAGACCGGGACGATATGGTCAGCACAGGTGCGGTAGTCAGCTTCTTCTTAAGCTCTTGAAAACTACGCTCGCACTTGTCTGCCCACACGAACTTCTCATCTTTCCTTAGTAAACGAGTCAACGGCGACGCCAATGCTGAAAACCCTTCCACAAACCTTCTATAATACCCTGCCAAACCTAGAAAACTTCTTATCTCTGTTATTGTCGTCAGTCTCGGCCAGTTTCATTGTTTCAATCTTGGACGGGTCCACTGATATTCCCTCGCCTGATATCATGTGACCTAGAAACGCCACACAAGTTAACCGAAACTCGCACTTACTGAACTTGGCATACAGCTCATGATTCCTCAGAGTCTGTAGCACTATCCTCAATTGTCTTTCGTGCTCTTCTGGACTTCTCGAGTACACCAAGATGTCGTCGATGAACACAATTACAAACTGATCCAGATACTCCTTGAACACTCGGTTCATCAAATCCATAAAAGCAACTGGAGCGTTCGTCAAACCAAACGGCATTACAGTAAATTCATAATGGCCGTATCGAGAACGAAATGCTGACTTCGGTATGTCTTCCTTCTTGATCCTCAACTGATGATACCCGGTCCTCAAGTCGATCTTTGAAAATATCGACGCTCTTTGAAGCTGGTCAAACAAGTCGTTAATCCTCGAAAGTGGATACTTATTCTTAATCGTCACTTGATTGAGTTGATGGTAGTCGATGCATAGATGTAGCAAACCATCTTTCTTTTTTACGAACAAAACCGATGCTCCCCAAGGCGATGCGCTAGGGCGTATGAATCCCTTATCCAGCAATTCTTGCATCTGTACCTTCAATTCCTTCAATTCAGACAACGCCATCCGGTAAGGAGCCTTAGAGATTGGCTCTGTCCTGGGTGCTAGCTCAATCACAAACTCAATCTCTCTCTCTGGCGGTAGACCTGGCAACTCTTTAGGGAACACATCTGGAAACTCTTGAACCACTGATATATCTTCTAACTTCAGCTCCTCGACTGTCGTATCTACGACAGTCGCTAAGTAACCTTGACGACCCCTGTCTAACAAACGGGTTGCCTCGAACGACGAGATCAGAGCAATTGAGAGTCCTCATTGACTCCCAATAAACTCAAAACTCTCACCCTCTAACGGGTTAAAATGAATCGATTTATGATAACAGTCCATCTTAGCTTGTTGTTTGGTGAGCCAGTCCATTCCAATAATCACATCAAAATCATACATGGCTAGGACTATCGATCTATTTCCACACTAAGCCACCAATCACTAACTTCCAACCGAACAACCCAATGCAACTAACACCTTATCCTTTAACGGTGTAGATATGCTAACCACTGACTCCAACAATTCAAGACTTAATCTTATCAGCTTAACAAACTGTTCAGCTATAAAAGAATGAGTGGCGCCAGGGTCAAACAAAGCATAAGCAGCATAGTCGTTCAACGAAACCGTACCTGTAATCACATTAGGCGCATCCTCCGCTTGTCCTCTTGTGATGGCATACGTCCTTCCTTGAGCTGGAGGTCTAATCGGTCCACCCTGTGGTGCGATCTGCGGCACAAACCCCCTATTCTGACCCAATTGAAGTGGCGGTGGCGGCGGTAACTGCTGCGGTCCTCTATGCTTTCTGGGACAATCTCTGGCCATGTGTCAACGCTGGCCACACTCGTAGCAAATACCTATCGCAAGATGGCTTGGAGCTGTACCATGTCGCCTTCCACAGAAGCGACATGCACCATTCTGATTTGGCATTGACTTCCCAATTCCACCCTTCTTATTAGGTGGAACGTGATACCTTCCTCCATACATCAGGTTTCTTGCCAAACTGATTACCTTCTCTGTTCGACCCAAACCGTGATCCAGATGTGGCGGCTCGTTCATTCAGATTTTTCAAGATCAGCTGAGCTCGTCCATACAGCTCATTGTAGTTCTTTATATCCAATGGCACCAGCAAATCTTTCAGTTCTAGTCGGAGGCCATCTATAAACCTCATTGCCTTCTCCTTGAGATCCTGGATCAACCTAGGAGCATACTGTGAAAGCTTGGCAAACTTTGCCTCGTACTGGCCCACAGTCATTGGACCTTGACAGAGACGTAGAAATTCCACCTTTTTTAATTGCTTGGCATAGTTGGAGAAGTACTTGTCATTGAATGCTCTAATGAAGGCGTTCCACACTGGGACTATGCCTTTCGGGAATACTTCTCTCCCGGTGGCTCTCCACCAAGTACTTGCAACTCCCTGCATCTGATACACCGCAAGGGTAACCTTCTCTTCTTCAGAGCACTTCAGTAACTCAAATGCTTTTTCCAGTTCTTCGATCCAACGGGTCGCAGCCTCGGGATCTCCTGTCTCGGTGAACTTTAGTGGTTTCAACTTCAGGAAATGCTCCACTAACTTATGCATTGGTCTCCCAGCGACCATGTTCCCAGATGGAACTTCAGCAGGTGCAACAACAGGCATGGCAACCCAGTGCGGCGGCGGGAGCAAAGCAGGTGCGCAACAGTGGCAGCAGCAACAGCAGTAGTAACAGCGGCGGCTTGATTTTGAGCCTGCTGATCCAACCGATTCCCCATGGCCTTAAGCATTTGCAAGATCCCGTCGATCCTAAGATCACCAGGGGCTGTTACCCCAGCACCAACAGGAGGTGGTGCTACTCCACTAGCGCTAGCCTCGCCTTGCGCTCGACCACGTCCACCTCGGGAGGAAAGAGATCTAAAAGATCTCTTTCCTAAAATTCCTACTTGGCCCATTTAATTTATATAATACCTACCCCCAATAAATATTTTCTATTACTATTTTATTTAGTAAAAAATAATTAAATAATAAAAATAAATAAAAATAAATTATATTATATATAGAAAAAAAAAAAATAATTCTAAAAAAACATATAAATAAAAATGGTATGAACTTTTCGTTTTAAATCAATGAATACTGATATTTCTACCTATGCTATTCAATTATTCGACCTAACAAATTCGTCCATGTAGGTTGTATACATGCAGAATAATGATAAATAAAAGGAAGAGTAGAATTGACGCGATTCATAAAAATGAATTGGTTAATATGGGTGTGTACAAATTGGGTATACGTAATGTAATGGCTAGAATCCAACTATTGGATGTTTCGGTTTCAAAAATAAAAAGAATTCTACAATCCGATTTAATCTAAGATACGAATAATTGGTTTACATTATGGAAGAAACCCATGTATATGTGATATTAGATATTGCTACTTATATATGATCTAAAAATAGATCTGATCTAATCTGCTCTATACTACTATGAATTATGAATTTAGATAGGGATTCCAATAGAAGTCTTTCCCTTTATTTCGTCCGTGACTGTGAATTGAATGAATAAAAAGATGAAATAAAGAAAAAGAATGAAGAATTCAACTAATGGTTCGGAACAAAGAAATGGAAGAACAAAAGTCGTATGTAGGAGAAATCCCTATAGGATAGAAAGAGTAAGTACATCTTAAAATGGAAATGCTTTGCTTATGTACCTTATGTTACAAAGTAACAAATATTCTAGTTAGATCAGTCATTCATTGAATGATAAATCTCCTAATTTTTCCAGAGCAACTAGAAAGAGATTCATTAACCAGAAAGAAAATTCAGTTCAGATGTAGGGTACCTATCCAGAAGTTTTCGCAACTCCATCATGTATGATGGAATCATCCAAGATTTGACATTTTCGAACTCTGTCTGTAACTCACTATAGGCTCGGGAAACAAGGAAAAGATGTGTATGAACGATATATGTAGCAACAAGAAGAAGGAAAAGGATTGAATCGAGGAACTCCCGAACATTTGGAGATCTCAGATGGACAAAGTCAGGGAAAACCTCTGAAATTATTTCAATATTAGACCTTGGACATATAATAGTTCTGAATCGAATCTCTTTAGAAAGAAGATCTTTTGTCTCATGGTAGCCTGCTCCAGTCCCCTTACGAAACTTTCGTTATTGGGTTAGCCATATACTTCACATGTTTCTAGCGACTCACATGGTATCAGCAAATGATACAAGTCTTCGATAAGAATCTACAACGCCCTAGAACGCCCTTATAGCCGAGCCATTTCCTTTTATGATACTAAAAAGCCGGGCAACTCAAATAAGGTAAGGAAAGAAATATTTTCACCGAGCAAAAGAAAAGGAGAGAGAGGGATTCGAACCCTCGATAGTTTTTTGTTACGAACTATACCGGTTTTCAAGACCGGAGCCATCAACCACTCGGCCATCTCTCCGAAAGACAATTTCTATTATATTTTTATTCCACCGATAGAACATGGCCATATGAGTTGATACCATCACTATCTAGAGAAAGGTGTTAGGTTTGAATCTATCTATATATACAGATAGATGCATGATCCATCTATGCCCTGTGAAGTAAAAAAATGACCCGCGCCTTTATGTCCGAATAAAGTAAGAATAAAGTAAAGGGGTGTAAATAAGTCATCTCGAATCAATGGATTCATTGTAAAGATATGAATTTATATACATTCTTTTCAACCCTTTTATAAGGCTTTGTGAGATTATTATCTTCTAGTTTTGTTTTTCAAATAAAATAAAAAGGTTATAATTTTCTGCTTCTTCTATCTCATAATTAAGTTAGAAAAATGTTAAAAATTAACAATCGAATGAAATATTTTCCATTATGAATTCCCTTGTTGGCGTCCTACCCCGAGTAACTAGACTCATGGTCTTCTTCCTAGGAGTCCTCTCTTGATCACTCATAACGCAAGTTCTCAACAGACACCTGCTTTCCAATTCACATTGAATTAGAATTGAGTGACCTACCAAACAATTTACCAATCAACTAGAAATCACATGCACCGGCATGAAATCAAAGTCATTCCTACAAACTATCCCATAAACCATCGCACCTTATCACTCCAATCACAGACCCGCTCTGATACCACTTAAACGGAGATGTCACGCCCCGAACCTCGAGCATGCGCACATCCTACTGCGGTCGATAGAAATGCGACTTCCCAGGACACGTTGCTGACCCATTCTTTTTAATTACACATGCAGAAGCAAATAAATAATCCCCAGACAAAACTCAATTGGGATAGAAAAGTAGGATCACATTTTCAAAACCAACCACATACTTTTTATACATACCAAATCAGTTCATTTACAGGACTAGGCTATTTACAAAAGATCTGTAGAAGATCAGTCCTAAAAAACTAAGCTATCCTAAGACCAGCTAGACAGGTCCATTCGCCATCTCTTCAGTCGGGATCGGCAAAGTCAAAAATCCTCTCAGCGACCCTCATTGGTCTACCAAAAAGCTCCGGAGGATTCGCCATCTAGGGACCGGAAATATTATCCCACAACCGGGATGAGACAATGTCTCAGCGAATCTTACCCTCTAAAACTCGATTAGGAAGAAAATAAGCCCTAATGTGCTCTAGCCACACAAAGAGGATTAAGGACTTACCTCGCCTCAATCCATTCCTGCACATCAGTACATTTCATAATTCAACCAAATCTGATCATTCACAATGATTCAATTCAATCATGTTATCTATCTTTCCATACCATCTATCAAACCGGTCGATAATACGACAAATGCTCTCCAAAGCTGTAATATTTAGACGGTAGCTCACTCAGGCTGTATAGATAGATAGCTCACCAAAGCTGTAACTGATATAATAGCTCTCAAAAGCTGATAATTCAATAATAAACTAATCCATACTTCAAATAAATCAATCAATAAATCCAATCGATTCAAACTGGCCATACAAACCAATCATGATGCTAGAAGCTAACACCGGGTATTTTCAAGTTAAATACCAAAACTTCTCCAATTTTATTCAATTCCTCACTTAGGAATAATTAACCATAATCATCATTTCCACTCAATTTCTCAATTCAACATTCAATTAGCACAAACTAACCGCACTGTTGCGATCAATGCAAAATTCTAACAACCTAGGCCATCTCAAAGAAAATTTTCGAAATTATTAAATAATTAAATTTAACTCCGAAAATTAAATAATTAAATATTATCTAATAATAATATAAAATAATAAAATAATATTTAAAAAATTCGAAATAATTAATTATGGCTTAAATTAGATTACACTAATTTAAACATACAATTAGCCCTAATTAAACATCCATTAAACTAATCATACAACTAATCTAATTTACATTAAAATAATCTAATCTAACCACCTAAACCTAATTAGACTAATCTAAACACCCCTTAAGCATGATTAACTTGCTATGCGAGGTTTAGAGGATAAACTCACCGGTTTTGCGGGCGGGTGAGTTCACGACGACCACGATGCCAAGGCGGTGGATAAACCCCGGCGGCGACACCAACGGAGGCCGTGAAGGGCTTGAAAACGGGCCATGAAGTCTCCAAACCTTGCTGTCTTCGCTTCTGATTTGGACTGAATCGCAAAGAAGAAATAAGCAACTTCAATGGCGAAACGGGCTGATCGGAGGTCCGAGCGGGTGGTTGGCAACTGGCAGCTGCCGGGGGTTAAGGGAATCTTATTGGAGGTGGGTGTGGATGGAGGTAGGGTAGAAATGAGGAGAAAATGGCTGAAAACTGCGAAACGGGCAAAACAGGCGGAACCAGGCGAGTCCATGGTCCGCGAGCTGCGGCTTCCCGAGTGGCCTTACGGGACTGCCGAAGAATCGTTCGACGAGCGGTGAGGTGCTCCGGAATGGGATGGATGTCTTCTTCGCGGTGATGGGTTGCTCGTTTGCTGATTCAATCGGAAAGTTAACTTTTTACTCGGATCTTTTGCGAAAGGTCAGCTGGAGCAAACCGGAACGAGGGGAAAACAGAGGAAATGGGGGTCCGATGGGCATGCTACCGTGGAGGGCGATGCTGCTCGGTTCCCCTGGTTTTTGCTGAGCTTCTCTCCTTCAACAATAATGGAGAAATCCTTGGATTAATGGAGAAGAAGCTGCTGAAGAGTGGGGGGTCTCCTTGTGCTCTCTAGAGCTCAACACTTGCCATCTTCTCATTGGCTTTGCCCCACCATGACACCACATGACCTCAGCCCACTCTCTCTCCTCCAATCTTCCTCTACAAGCTTGGCAATAGGTGCAAAATGTGGTGTGCCATGGGAGCTGAAATTTTGGACATTCCCTCATTCAATCCATTCAATTCTCTCTTAATTCCAATCAATTGAAGCTCAATTGAAGCTCAAATAAATCAGTCCATGTGTCCTCGACCTTCTTATGACTTTTCCTGTCAAATGATCCAACTTGCATCCCAAAGATTCAATTAAAAACGGCTATCGACAATCTCGAACAAAACGGCCTTACCTTGCTTTTCCGCCAAAATCTCGATTTGTAGAAAAATCTTCGAAGATGAGTCAACGTTCCTAAAACAAATTGTGACATGACAGAACTTTCAATTTCTGAGTCCGGGTTTAAAATCACGGTTAATTTCAATCAAGCGCGATTTGAGCGCATCCTAATCTACCGGGTAGCTTTTAGGAAATTTTCAGTGCGGTTGACTCGTCGTTGATTAATTTCAAGCCCGACATAAATCTTCGACACATTAGCGACTCGATTGTCATGAAAATCTCGAGATTTCAAATACGGACACTAGGTACCCAAAACGACAAAATAATCAGTTCAGTGCCGATCGACGAGGATATTGAAATCAGGTGGAATCACCCACACTCTAATTACATATCTTAGTCGAATCGACCTATTACTGATCTCTGTTCGATTTTGACAGTGTCGTAATGATCCTTGCAGATTTATACGGTTTAATAGTCGATTCATGGTCAAATTCTCAAGCCTATTGCATTTAAATTCCTTAACGGCTTCACCTGATAGACTAGTTATCTCGTGAGTGATCAGCTCGGAGAATTGAACTATAAGCATGTCGATGAAAAGTTCATCTCATTTAATTGAAAATAGAATCCGAAATTTGGGATGTCACAGGTAGGCACATCTCACTTGCAATGGGAGCATGCTATGAAAGACGAGATGAGCTCGTTTCTTCAAAATAAAACTTGGGGGTTGACCAAGTTGACCAAGTTGCCCAGAGGTAAAAAAGCTTTATTAAACAAATGGGTGTACATGATTAATAATGAAGCAGATGGTAGTATTAGATACAAGGCAAGATTTGTAGTCAAGGACTTTTCTCATAAAAAATGGATCGACTACTCTGAAATATTTTCACCTGTAGTTAAAATGACATCAACTAAAGTTCTGTTGAGTATAGTTGCAGTGGAGGATCTTCATCTTGAGCAGTTAGACGTAAAAACAACATTTTTACACGGTGACTTAGATGAAAAACTGTACATGGCACAACCTAAGGGTTTTGAAGTCAAAGGTAAGGAGCACATGCTATGTCGCTTGAAGAAAAACTTGTATGGCTTGAAAACAAGCTCCGCGGTAGTGGTATCTAAAATTTGATGGTTTCTTGGAAGAAAAATGATTTGCACATTGTGAGTCTGATCACTGTGTTTATTTTCGCAAGTATGATGATGGTGACATTGTGTATCTCTCTTTTTATATGTGGATGAAATGCTGGTGACTAGTTCCAATATAAAAAGAATCGTAGAGGTGAAGAAGATGTTATCATCACAGTTTGCTATGAAAGACTTGGGAGAGGCTAAGAATATTTTAGGCATGAAAATCATCAGGAACAAGAAAAATAAGAAATTATGGCTGTTGCAAAAAGACTATGTGAACAATATGTTAAAGAGATTTAACATGGACAAGGCAAAACTGGTTGCAACTCTTCTAACAAGTCACTTTAAACTTTCCAATGATATGTGTTTGAGCACTCAGGCTTTGAAAGATGAGATGGCGGTAGTTACATTGTATTAGTAGTGGGGAGTTTGATGTATGACATGGTAAGCACGAGACCAAACATTGCACGTAGTGAGAGTTGTGAATCGATATATGCAAAACCTGCATTAAGAGAGCATTGGAATGCAGTGAAATGGATATTGAAATATCTAGCATGTACTTCCAATTACTCACTTTGTTATGGTGGTACATCTCTAGAGTTGCAGGATTATGTAGACGCAGATCATTCGAATGATCGAGATAGTGGCAAGAGTACCACCGTTATGTCTTTTACAAGATTCTGGTACAGCAGTGAGTTGGGTATCTCAACTACAAAAAGTCGTGGCTTTATCAACAACAGAGGCAGAATATGTGGCGATCACAAAAGCCTCCAAGGAAATCATGTGGTTACAAGATTATATGAAGGAGCTACATTGAAAATAGCCAGTCAGTACACTATGGAGTGATAGTCAAAGTGCAGTGCACTAAGTAAAGAATGTAGCTTATCACTCAAGGACTAAACATATCAAAAAGCGTTTTCACTTTATCAGGTTAGCATTGAAAAATAATGAGTTAAAGCTACAAAAGATTGATGGCTCGAAGAATCCAGCTGACATGTTGACCAATGTAGTAGATAAAGAGAAGCATATTTTCTGTACTACTACCATTGGTATTACTCCATGTTGATTGATAAGGAGTATCGCAGAGACACAAGTTTTTCAACTACTAGTTTTTTGAAGAAGATGGATGCAAAGTTGCTTAGTGCTCAAGCATATTTGTCTTCAAGTGGGAGATTGTTATAGATGAAGCCAAATGATTGCGATAAAGCTCATGGATAAAGTATCGAACGCTTTAAGGATTGTAATGATCCTTATTAGTTGTTGGGGTGTGACTCATATTTCTCATCAACAAGAAGGCTTTAGGGATTGTAATGATCCTAATTAGTTGTTGGGGTGTAGCTCATACTTCTCATCAACAAGAAGGCATAGGATTCCACTTTCTAATGGGCTAGCGTGGGTCTAAAACCAGCTCGGTGGTGGCGGCACCCTCGACCCGCTAGAGTATTTTTGTAGTTATAGTCCATATTTTATCATTAGTTTGGATTCAAGTCCATGAATGGGTATATATAATCTCTTTCTTTTGTAATTAAGGGATGTAAGAAAGGTGCAGATTTTTTATTATAGTGGAATCCTCTAGTGGATATAACCCTAGTTTAAGGGTGAACTAAAATAAAATCTTGTGTTTCAAATTATCTTTTCTTGCTTTTACTCTTTATTTCTTTGTGATTATACGCAAAATCCCAGCATTAGGCATGCTGGCAATTCACTCTTTTAGGATAGCAATTGACTGATGGTTTTTAATGTGCTAAGAAAAAAGATTATCTGATTAGGTACCTTGGCTACAATCATCGTTGCGGTCGTCGTTTTCTAATGCTTCTCTTCGTCGGTTGGTGTTGCCTTCGGAGAATGCGAGCACAGAAGAAATATAAGGCGGCACAAGAAGAAAGTGGTAAGAGTGTCGTTTTTCCAGAAAAAAAAAAAAAAAAAAAAAAAAAAAAAACAAACAAAACAAACAAACAAACAAACAAATAAACAAAAGCAAAAGATTGAAGGTGTAATTCTAAACGACTTTCTTGCTCACTCATGAAGGGTAAGCAAGATCGCCTTCTTGAAGTCCTTGCAATTCGATTGGGATATTTTACTTGCAGCCACAAAAAATTTCTCAAGAAAACAAGCTTGGTGAAGGTGGATTTGGGGAGGTTTACCAGGTATGTTGGTGATTGTAAATGTCGTAAAATGCTTTCAAAATCGCTTGATGCTCAGTTTGATTTTACTTATGTACATTGGCATCTTAACCATTATGGAATCAATCTCCTAACATGAAGTTTCAATTCACTTAAATCGAAATGGACATTAAATGTGCCATGTCTCTTTTTCTGAAGAATTTTTAAGAATAAAGTTTCTAATTTCATCTATCTAGCCATAAGAATGACTTGTGTGTGGATGTCATAAAAGCATAACAATATACCGAGCAATTTTAAATCTTTGGGACCCACTTGAAATGGCAACATACTTCAACAAATAGCATTGCGTGTTGGTTAAAAGTTCAGAAAGTCATTATCCTAAAATCAAGTTGAAAAAAAAAAGAAAAAAAGTGAAGAGTTAATGAGATCTTGTCATCTTTCACAACTTTTTTTCCAGGGTAGGTTTCCCAATGGACAAGAAATGGCAGTGAAGAAGCTATCTCATAGCTCAGGGCAAGGTGTCAAAGAATTTAAGAACGAGATTGTGTTGGTGGTAAAGCTATAGCGCCGAAATCTAGTGAGATTGCTTGGGTTTTGCTTGGAAGGAGGGGAAAAGCTACTTGTATACGAATTTGTGCCCAACAAGAGTCTCGACTACTTTGTGTTCGGTTTGTTCTACTTCAGTGGCTTTAAGTTTGTGTCTTAGGCTAATGTATGGGCAGATAATCAAATGCTCATTTACTAGATCATATATAACATTTTAAATCTAACTACTAGGCTTCCTAGATGATACTCATCCTTATATTGCTTCACAGACCCCAAGAAAAGCAAGCAATTGCACTGGCCAAGATGTTGCAAGATAATATTGGGCATCGCTCGAGGATGCTCCATCTTCATGAAGATTCTCGGCTTCGAGTTATTCACTGAGATCTGAAAGCTAGCAACGCCTTGCTGGACAATGACATGAACCCAAAGATTTCGGATTTTGGCATGGTGAGGATTTTCAGAGTCGATCAAACTAATGCAAGCACTAGAAGAATTGTGGGAACCTAGTAAGTTTTGCATTTTCAAAGTTCACCATTAGGTACCTTCTTGTTAAGAATTGAAATGTGATCACTATAAGATAAAAGTGTTTATAACAATATGGTTTTGGTGGTGGTTTTCAGCGGTTACATGTCCCAAATATGCGATGCACGGGCATTTCTCTCAAAAGTCTGATGTTTACAGCTTTGGCATCCTCCCTCATGGAGATCATTTGCGGCAAGAGGAATAACTACTACTACCAATCTGATGGAGGCGAGGATCTCGCGAGCTATGTAAGTTTATTATGTGATTTATTTGTTCTTTGCACATTCAATCAACAATATCATTCCATGGTTCACTTCTTGTGTCCAATTGACCTGCTCTAGGTTTGGAAACATTGGAGAGACAATGCGCCTTTGGAAATAGTGGACCGGGCATTGGGAGAATCTTATTCTAGAAGCGAAGTGCTCAGATGCATACATATCGGCTTACTATGTGTGCAGGAAGATCCGGCTATAAGACCGACCATGGCGAACATTGTTCTCGCGTTGAGCAGCCAAACTCTTAGTTTGCCATTGCCACGAGAACCGGCCTTTTTCTTCCGAAGCCAGACGAGTAACCGATGATTAACTTCATTGGGAATGGCAAGGGACATGATCGATTCTGAGCAGATCCGTGCCTTCGTCGCTGAAGCGTCGATTACATAAGTCTATCCTCGATGAAGCACATGGACATCTATTCATAGCGTGATTTCATTTTGTTCTCAAGGATATTTTGCGTATGTTGTGTCCGGAAGTACTATTTAGTTTTACATGAACCATTTGATATTTGTGCTTGTAGTTGGTAATAAACTGGTAGTAATGCGGCGGTTTCTTTTTTGTTTTGTACTAAAAGAGCTAGCTATTTCCAGTTGGATTAACTTTCAATGTACATCCAATTGCTATTAATAATTTTGCAGAACAATACCGAAAATGCACCAAGCAAAGCACATATAGCAAAGGATAAAAAGCAAAATCAAAACCACACAAGACACAAAATATACGTGGAAATTCAAGACGAAAAACTATGGAGAGAGATAGGGGTTTCACTATTTTCAACAATCAGTATAAGAGTACAGTCCAAAACTTTAAAAAAAAAAAGAAAAAAAAAAAAAAAAAAAGAAGAAGAAAAAACTAAACTTTAGATCTAACAAGAATATAGGGAGAATAAAGAATGAAGAGAATGTGAAGGCTAGTGTTAGAGATGGGTCCCCCTTCAAAAACCCTAAAATAAATATATATGATCCAAAATGTCCCCTTCGCGGATTTGAAAGCCAAAACTCAACAAATTATTTAATTGACTAATCCTTTATATTATAACAGGTGAAGAGTCAAATGTTTTGGCACTTTCTCATGGAGTGTGGATCAAGATAATGTGGGAAAGAGAAAAGAGCAAGGGCCTTTCGAAAATAACCATTATAGTCAAGCTATAATACCATTACGTCTATTTCTTTGCTGGGAGCAAACATTGCGAAGGCAATAGACGCATTGACCTGCTATCTAAAAATTCATTGAACACCCTACAAGGCACACAAACTGATTAACAATCAAATTCGAGTTTTTGACATATGCAGTTTGCTCTGAAGAGCCAAGTTTTTAAGAAATTATTTTAGGATCGCAAATATTACCTCGTCATCTGACTTGATGTACGAATCAAGCTATTCAAGTAATTTATTAGCTTCTTTCTCCTATATTACTTTTATTCACGATGTAATATGATCTCCAAAAGACATTGTCACGTTGCTCCACACAACATAACAAGTTTGAGAAAACAAACTTGATTTTCTTATATCAGAGTTGCAGTGATGCGCATAGACGTGACATCGTCACTGTAGGCAACAGTAACATTAAAACTATCACTACACATTATTTTAGATGGTGGGAAATACAATTTCATGTTTTATTTCGCTTGAGACAAAAGAAAATATAGGCAATGTCTTTTCCAAGAGCCCGTGAAGAAGAATGTACAAAAAGATGTGAATTATGGAATGGGTTGGGGACACTACGGGATTTGACTGACCCACCAATTCTTGACCTTTTCCTAATTTTGGGGCTGAACGAAATCAGTGGACTCGATTGATTTCCTTTCCCCAACCCAATTATTCCTTTAACTTTTTCCTTCATCCCTACAAAGAAGGTAATTGAGAATTGACCTTTCGCACTAGGCAAAATGGCAGATACATCAATTTGTGGGACCTATTTTCACGAGTTTGACTGTGATTGTGAAAATACAATTATTCGAGTGTGACATCAGCTCGATTTTCCTTGTGAAATCATTGTCGCTTACGGTTTGAGTAAGAAATTCATATGTGCGAAATTTGATGTCAATGTTTTTCTTTTTTGCCATGTCCGATTGAACTCCCACTGACTTCCAACCATATCTCTAATTGATGAGTTTATAAATATAGACATCGCATGCATTTTATTTTGATTTAATATTTACCATTAACTTTCACCTTTTATAATTCATCAATTAGACATGTGGCGGAGGACTCCTATCAAGGTTAGAGGAAAATATTGTCTGTTTTTCTTTAACATTTAACATAAAAGGACTTCATCCTTATTTAGGCATACTATATAATGTGTAAGGTTCATCTTTAAAAATTCAAAAACACCTCGACATCAATTTTTTCCTCATAGTAGCAACCAATCAAAAAGCTTGTAATCCCACACTCAATGTGAAAATATTTTTTTTTCTAGATCGTATGTAACTTCGATCACTATTGTAAAGAAGAATTTATATAACATACACCATCATATATCCAACTAAGTACGCGAGAGAGAAAGAAAGCTCTATGACTTTGAGTTTATACTTGAGCCGTTAAGGGTTAGAGTTAATACAAAAAAATCTTTTAAAAATCCACCAATTACTTAGGATGATGGTTTCCTTACTCTCTCACAATAAGAAACTGGCTCTAGCATGATCAGACCAAGAATTTTCGCACTTTAATTATTTTACATAATTATTGAATCTGTGTCATGGGCCCGATTCACATATGTGCCCACTGTTCATTATTAAACAAAAATATAACCAATCAATTAGAAAATTAACATTAATTGACATTTTTTCAACCAAAGATAATAAATGGAATTCCATCTTCTAATAATTAAATTGGTAAATAAGGTAACTGGTCCAACTTTACCACCTCGAAGTCTCCCAAGATATTTTAGGACGATTTTTAATTTTTATGTTACGTGAGCGCGAGCATTCTTGACCTAGTCCACTGACAATGACATCAACAGGACAGAATTGTCTTTCCACAACTCAAATCTGCGCCACTCCTTTTACATGACATAAAAATCCAATTTGTTCTACACGTCCGATTCCTACGCACCAGCCAAATTTTACATCGCTAGGCCAACATCACGGGATTTTATTTTTAGAAAAATATTATATTAATTACGACTAGTTTGTACAATAAATTTACTAAATGATCTATTGGGCTATTATTGATTTCACAATTAAACATATCTGTTAATAAATCAGTTTTGTGAAACTAATTTCTAATAAATCTTGCTCTCTGGTTGAGGGTGTTGACTAGTCCACAGATAATACTTCTCTCTTGTCTATGTATTTTTCACTTCACCTTATCCGCTGCAAGTGAATTCCGCTACATAAAGACCAACCACACAACCTCCGCGATATATAGATTAAAATTCTCCGAACCTGCGTCAAGCAAAGCCATTCGAAGCACCTACAACACCGGCACCAACACCAAACCATACCATGACTCGCTCATCATCCACTCTCTACTTCCTTATTCCTCTGGCTGTTCTGATCCGAACCTACCCAACCCGCGCACAATACTGCTACAACACCACCGGAAACTTCACGTCGAGCAGCCCTTACGCGAAGAACCGCGAGGCCGTCTTGAACTCTCTCCCTCCCAACGTGGCCGCAGATGAGGGGTTCTATGCCACGAGCACCGGGGAGAGCCCAAACATGGTCTACGCCATTACTTTCTGCAGGGGGGACACTTCGGCAGACATCTGCGGGAGCTGCGTGGGCTCCGCGGTTCAAGATTTGGTCGTGAAGTGCCTAACCAGAAGGCGGCTTACTCCTGGGGAACCGGAGACCCGCCATGCTTTATCAGATACTCGGACACTCCGATCTATGGCATACTGCAAACCCATCCTACCCTTCGGCTATACAACGTCGGCAACATCACCATGGACCAATATCTGTTCGCTTATATATGGAGGAACTTGACGCAAAGGCTAGTTGGTGAAGCCGCGAACGGCTCTTCGAAGCTCAAGTTTGCGATGGGGCAGACCAAGTTGCCAGATAACAAGACGTTCTATTCGTTGACACAGTGTAGTCCCGACTTGTCGTCAAACGATTGTGGGTCTTGCTTGACTCAAGCCATTGATGATTATGATAAATGTTGCCGTGGAAAACAAGGCGGCGTTGTTTATAGGCCGAGCTGTATTTTCCGATGGGATTTGTACCCATTTTTGAGTCGAACCCCAGTCCACCACCCTCTTCTCTGCCACCTCCAGTTGCTCCGCTGGCTCCCGGTAAAAATATTGGCAAAGGTACGTTGCGATAAAGCTCATGGATAAAGTAACATCATGACCGACACGATGGAGAATTTTTTTTTGTTAAAATAACGAAAATCCTAAATTAGTACATCCACTATAAATTTATCATTCGTTAATTTTTATTAAATTTTACAGTAAAATTACTAAGTTGGATGATAAGTGAAAATTGACAGATATACCAGTTTAGGATTATAACATTTTTCGTTTGTCACAAGTGTACTATTTTATAATTTTTCGTGGCATTCATCAAATTTAATAGAAAGTAATGAAAAATATACTTATAATAAATGTATCGATTTGTGATTTGTTATGATTAAAAAAATTAGTTTGTGGTAAATTTATTACTAATGTACCCGCTTAGGATTTTTTATAATATTAATCCTTTTGGGCAAAAATCGAGAGTAGCTAGCATTTTAAATTTTAGTTCTTGATGTTGCACTTTATATCTTATACTGACGAATTTTTGAGCTAGCTTCGTTATAGAAATGATATTGCACCCACGCAGGGTACCGCATGCATATACTCCGGAACCGCTCTTAGTGCGACACGTGTATTCCACTATCTAAGGGAAGAAAAAGTTACAAATGGGGAAAAAAGGTCCACAAATTTGCAGCAGTAATCCAAGTTTTTCAGCCAACCAGTAGATGGCAGGTTTAATGGATTTATAATACCGGAAATTAAGAGTAAGAACAGTTGATAATTCGCAAAATGTGAAGAAGAAACGATAATTTTATAGAAGTGTCGACAAGTTACTAACAATTCAATGGATGAACTGGTGACCGGTAATTTATTTTTGTACTAACAGTTGATACTTACAACTCCTTCAGAAATTTATCAGCGCGAAGGAAAAAAGGTTTTGTTACACAGAATAATAGAATCATCCTACTTTAATTGTTAATTCATGGAATTTGTGCATTGCAAGGTTAGAGGTATGAGAATCTAAATGAAATTTTAAGTATGAGTTTCAAAAGTACATGAAAATTTTCTTCGATTTATATGAGTTGAGAAACGGCTAGTGGATTTAGTTAAAGTAAGTGTCTTCAAGGCACTTGTTAAGCAAGTCTAAAGTTTCCCATACAATATTTATCTCAATTTACTTGTATTGAAATTGTAATGATCCCTATTAGTTGTTGGGGTATGACTCATATTTCTCATCAACGAGAAGGTTTTAGGATTGTAATGATTCCTATTAGTTGGTGGGGGTGTGGCACGGGATTCCACTTTCTAATGGGCTAGCGTGGGTCTAAAACCACCTCGGTGGTGGTGGCACCCTCGACCCGTTAGAGTATTTTTATAGTTATAGTCCATATTTTATCATTAGTTTGGATTCAAGTCCATGAATGGGTATATATAATCTCTTTCTTTTGTAATCAAGGGATGTAAGAAAGGTGCAGATTTTTTATTATAGTGGAATCCTCTAGTGGATATAACCCTAGTTTAAGGGTGAACTAAAATAAAATCTTGTGTTTTAAATTATCTTTTCTTGCTTTTACTCTTTATTTCTTTGTGATTATACACAAATCCCAGCATTAGGCATGCTGGCAATTCACTCTTTTAGGATGGCAATTGATTGATGGTTTTTAATGTGCTGAGAAAAACGATTATCTGATTAGGAACCTTGGCTGCAATCATTATTTCGGTTGTCGTTTTTCTAATGCTTCTCTTCGTCGGTTGGTGTTGCCTTCGGAGAATGCGAGCACAGAAGAAATATAAGGCGGCACAAGAAGAAAGTGGTAAGAGTGTCGTTTTCCAGGAAAAAAAAAAAGAGAACACAAACAAAAGGGGATAAGTATACTATTAGTGTCATAAGTTGTATACGGCGTTTATTTTGGTGCCAAAAATTTCTGTCGGATATTTAAGTGCCAAAAAGTTTGAAAAACGCTCACTTTGGTGCCAACTCCAATTTGGTTGGCCGGAAATCCGACATGGCATTTTTTTATTAATTTTTGACGCTAATGTGGCTCACCAGAGAGTACAATCAGCATTTAAACAACAAAACATCGTCGTTTAGTGTCTCAACCTCAATTTAGAACCCTAAATCCCCAAATTGAGAGAGAGAGAGAGAGAGAGAGAGAGAGAGAAGATAAGCCATCGGCGATGGGCCAGTCGTCGTCCTTAACGGCCCTCACACTCAGCGGCCGTGGCTCCAACCCCGACCCCGACCCCGACGATGGCCACTCGGTGGCAAAGTTGAAGGCCGTGATCTAGCTGGTGCTTGGGGAGGCCGCCGACACCGCCCGGATCTCTCTCTCTCATCTCGATCTCACTGACGAGTGCCCGGCCTACGTCTTCCAACCCACCTAGGCTTCGGCGACGGGGCCGATGCTCCCTCGTGTGCCGTTGCTGGCTCGCAATCGAAGGCTAGAGCCGCCCGAGGCTTGCCCTCCACGCCCACTCAAAGTTGCTGGATGCGGTCCCGACTCGAAGAATTTGAGGACGTTGAAGTTGGTGAAATGTTACCGAGATTGGGACACGGTGTACTACGACGGAGGCCGAGCGACGGCGATCGGCATTGGACGAGGATCGGACAAAAAAACCTAATTTTAATCCCCAAATAAATAAAAGAAATCCAAATGAGTTGTGCGACGTCTTTTCTTGAGGCCATCCACTTAGGATGTCAAAACGACGTCGTTTTCTTAAGGATGACGGAAAATGACATCATTTAAAGGCCTTGTTAGTTTTATTTTTTAAATATAAAAGCCACGTAATCATTTTGGCTGGAATTTGTCGCCAGTGGCACCAAAGTGATCATTTTTCTTCCGATTTGGCACTTAAATAATCCAACGGAAACTTTTGGCACAAAAGTGAGTGCCGTACACAACTTATAAGACTGATAGTGTACTTCTCCCAAAAAAAAAAAGCAAAATATTGAAGGTGTGATTCTAAACGACTTTGTTGCTAACTCATGAAGGGGTAAGCGAGATCGCCTCCTTGAAGTCCTTGCAATTCGATTGGGATATTTTACTTGCAGCCACCAACAATTTTTCTCAAGAAAACAAGCTTGGCGAAGGTGGATTCGGGGAGGTTTACCAGGTACGTTGGTGATTGTAAATGTCGTAAAATGTTTTCAAAATCTCGTGATGCTCAGTTTGATTTTATTTATGTACATTGACATCTTAACCATTATGGAATCAATCTCCTGTCATGAAGTTTCAATTCACTTAAATCGAAATGGACATTAAATGTGCTATGTCTCTTTTTTCTGAAGAATTTTTAGAATAAAGTTTCTAATTTCGTCTCTCTAGCCATAAGAATGACTTGTGTGTGGATGTCATAAAAGCATAACAACATACCGAACGATTTTATTTCTTTGGGGACCCAATTGAAATGGCAACATATTTCAACAAATAGCATTGCATGATAGTTAAAAGTTCAGAAAGTCATTATCCTAAAATCAAAGAAAAAAAAAAGTGAAGAGTTAATGATATCTTGTCACCTTTCACAACTTTTTCTAGGGTAGGTTTCCCAATGGACAAGAAATAGCAGTGAAGAAGCTATCTCATAGCTCAAGGCAAGGTGTCGAAGAATTTAAGAATGAGATTGTGTTGGTGGCAAAGCTACAGCACCGAAATCTAGTGAGATTGCTTGGGTTTTGCTTGGAAGCAGGGGAAAAGCTACTCGTATACGAATTTATGCCCAACAAGAGTCTCGACTACTTTGTGTTCGGTTTGTTCTACTTCAGTGGCTTTAAGTTTGTGTCTTAGGCTAATGTATGGGCAAATAATCATAACATATTGAATCTAACTACTAGGCTTCCTAGATGATACTTATTCATCCTTATATCACTTCATAGACCCCGAGAAAAGCAAGCAATTGCACTGGCCAAGACGTTACAAGATAATATCGGGCATCGCTCGAGGGATGCTCTATCTTCATGAAGATTCTCGACTTCGAGTCATTCACCGAGATCTAAAAGCTAGCAACGTCTTGCTGGACAATGATATGAACTCAAAGATTTCGGATTTTGGCATGGCAAGGATTTTCATAGTCGATCAAACTAATGCAAGCACTAGAAGAATTGTGGGAACCTAGTAAGTTTTGCATTTTCAAAGTTCACTATTAGGTACCTTCTTGTTAAGAATTGAAATGTGATCACTATAAGATAAAAGTATTTATAACAATATGGTTTTGGTGGTGGTTTTCAGCGGTTACATGTCCCCAGAATATGCGATGCACGGGCATTTCTCTCAAAAGTCTGATGTTTACAGCTTTGGCATCCTCCTCATGGAGATCATTTGCGGCAAGAGGAATAACTACTACTACCAATCTGATGGAGGCGAGGATCTCGCGAGCTATGTAAGTTTATTATGTGATTTATTTGTTCTTTGCACATTCAATCAACAATATCATTCCATGGTTCACTTCTTGTGTCCAATTGACCTGCTCTAGGTTTGGAAACATTGGAGAGACAATGCGCCTTTGGAAATAGTGGACCCAGCACTGGGAGAATCTTATTCTAGAAACGAAGTGCTCAGATGCATACATATCAGCTTACTATGTGTGCAGGAAGATCCGGCTAATAGACCGACCATGGCGAACATTGTTCTCGCGTTGAGTAGCCAAACTCTTAGTCTACCATTGCCACGAAACCGGCCTTTTTCTTCCGAAGCCAGACAGAACCGATGATTAACTTCATAGGGAATGGCAAGGGACATGATCGAATTACGAGAGGTTTTGTGCCTTCTGTCAACGAAGTGTCGATTACAGAAGTCTATCCTCGATGAAGCACGTGGAAATCTATTCATAGCATGATTTCATTTTGTTCTCAACATTATTTTGCGTATGTTGTGTCCGGAAGTACTATTTAGTTTTACATGAACCATTTTATATGTGTGCTTGTAGTTGGTAATAAACTGGTAGTAATGTGGTGGTTTCTTTTTTGTTTTGTACTAAAGGAGCTAGCTATTTCCAGTTGGATTACCTTTTAATGTACTTCCATTTGTTATTAATAATGTTGCAGAACAAGACCAAAAATGCACCAATCAAAGCACATATAGCAAAGGATAAAAAGCAAAATCAAAACCACACAAGACACAAAATATACATGGAAATCCAAGATGGCAAAAACTATGGGGAGGGTAGGGGTTTCACTATCTTCAACAATCGGTATAAGAGTACAGTCCAAAAAGTAAAAACAAAAACAAAAACAAAAACAAAAACTTTAGATCTAACAAGAAGATAGGGAGAACAAAGAATGAAGAGAATGTGGAGGCTACTGTTAGAGATGGGTCCCCCCTTCAAAAACCCTAAAACATATATATATGATCCAAGATGTCCTCTTCGCTGATTTGAGAGCCAAAACTCAACAAATTATTTAATTGACTAATCCTTTATATTATAACAGGTGAAGAGTCAAATGTTTTGGCACTTTCTCATGGAGTGTGGATCAAGATAATGTGGGAAAGAGAAAAGAGCAAGGGCCTTTCGAAAATAACCATTATAGTCAAGCTATAATACCATTACGTCTATTTCTTTGCTGGGAGCAAACATTGCGAAGGCAATAGACGCATGGATCTGTTATCTAAAAATTCATTGAACACCCTACAAGGCACACAAACTGATTAACAATCAAATTCGAGTTTTTGACATATGCAGTTTGCTCTGAAGAGCCAAGTTTTTTAAGAAATTATTTTAGGATCGCAAATATTACCTCGTCATCTGACTTGATGTACGAATCAAGCTATTCAAGTAATTTATTAGCTTCTTTCTCCTATATTACTTTTATTCACGATGTAATATGATCTCCAAAAGACATTGTCACGTTGCTCCACACAACATAACAAGTTTGAGAAAACAAACTTGATTTTCTTATATCAGAGTTGCAGTGATGCGCATAGACGTGACATCGTCACTGTAGGCAACAGTAACATTAAAACTATCACTACACATTATTTTAGATGGTGGGAAATACAATTTCATGTTTTATTTCGCTTGAGACAAAAGAAAATATAGGCAATGTCTTTTCCAAGAGCCCGTGAAGAAGAATGTACAAAAAGATGTGAATTATGGAATGGGTTGGGGACACTACGGGATTTGACTGACCCACCAATTCTTGACCTTTTCCTAATTTTGGGGCTGAACGAAATCAGTGGACTCGATTGATTTCCTTTCCCCAACCCAATTATTCCTTTAACTTTTTCCTTCATCCCTACAAAGAAGGTAATTGAGAATTGACCTTTCGCACTAGGCAAAATGGCAGATACATCAATTTGTGGGACCTATTTTCACGAGTTTGACTGTGATTGTGAAAATACAATTATTCGAGTGTGACATCAGCTCGATTTTCCCTTGTGAAATCATTGTCGCTTACGGTTTGAGTAAGAAATTCATATGTGCGAAATTTGATGTCAATGTTTTTCTTTTTGCCATGTCCGATTGAACTCCCACTGACTTCCAACCATATCTCTAATTGATGAGTTTATAAATATAGACATCGCATGCATTTTATTTTGATTTAATATTTACCATTAACTTTCACCTTTTATAATTCATCAATTAGACATGTGGCGGGAGGACTCCTATCAAGGTTAGAGGAAAATATTGTCTGTTTTTTCTTTAACATTTAACATAAAAGGACTTCATCCTTATTTAGGCATACTATATAATGTGTAAGGTTCATCTTTAAAAATTCAAAAACACCTCGACATCAATTTTTCCTCATAGTAGCAACCAATCAAAAAGCTTGTAATCCCACACTCAATGTGAAAATATATTTTTTTCTAGATCGTATGTAACTTCGATCACTATTGTAAAGAAGAATTTATATAACATACACCATCATATATCCAACTAAGTACGAGAGAGAAAGAAAGCTCTATGACTTTGAGTTTATACTTGAGCCGTTAAGGGTTAGAGTTAATACAAAAAAATCTTTTAAAAATCCACCAATTACTTAGGATGATGGTTTCCTTACTCTCTCACAATAAGAAACTGGCTCTAGCATGATCAGACCAAGAATTTTCGCACTTTAATTATTTTACATAATTATTGAATCTGTGTCATGGGCCCGATTCACATATGTGCCCACTCGTTCATTATTAAACAAAAATATAACCAATCAATTAGAAAATTAACATTAATTGACATTTTTTCAACCAAAGATAATAAATGGAATTCCATCTTCTAATAATTAAATTGGTAAATAAGGTAACTGGTCCAACTTTACCACCTCGAAGTCTCCCCAAGATATTTTAGGACGATTTTTAATTTTTATGTTACGTGAGCGCGAGCATTCTTGACCTAGTCCACTGACAATGACATCAACAGGACAGAATTGTCTTTCCACAACTCAAATCTGCGCCACTCCTTTTACATGACATAAAAATCCAATTTGTTCTACACGTCCGATTCCTACGCACCAGCCAAATTTTACATCGCTAGGCCAACATCACGGGATTTTATTTTAGAAAAATATTATATTAATTACGACTAGTTTGTACAATAAATTTACTAAATGATCTATTGGGCTATTATTGATTTCACAATTAAACATATCTGTTAATAAATCAGTTTTGTGAAACTAATTTCTAATAAATCTTGCTCTCTGGTTGAGGGTGTTGACTAGTCCACAGATAATACTTCTCTCTTGTCTATGTATTTTTCACTTCACCTTATCCGCTGCAAGTGAATTCCGCTACATAAAGACCAACCACACAACCTCCGCGATATATAGATTAAAATTCTCCGAACCTGCGTCAAGCAAAGCCATTCGAAGCACCTACAACACCGGCACCAACACCAAACCATACCATGACTCGCTCATCATCCACTCTCTACTTCCTTATTCCTCTGGCTGTTCTGATCCGAACCTACCCAACCCGCGCACAATACTGCTACAACACCACCGGAAACTTCACGTCGAGCAGCCCTTACGCGAAGAACCGCGAGGCCGTCTTGAACTCTCTCCCTCCCAACGTGGCCGCAGATGAGGGGTTCTATGCCACGAGCACCGGGGAGAGCCCAAACATGGTCTACGCCATTACTTTCTGCAGGGGGGACACTTCGGCAGACATCTGCGGGAGCTGCGTGGGCTCCGCGGTTCAAGATTTGGTCGTGAAGTGCCCTAACCAGAAGGCGGCTTACTCCTGGGGAACCGGAGACCCGCCATGCTTTATCAGATACTCGGACACTCCGATCTATGGCATACTGCAAACCCATCCTACCCTTCGGCTATACAACGTCGGCAACATCACCATGGACCAATATCTGTTCGCTTATATATGGAGGAACTTGACGCAAAGGCTAGTTGGTGAAGCCGCGAACGGCTCTTCGAAGCTCAAGTTTGCGATGGGGCAGACCAAGTTGCCAGATAACAAGACGTTCTATTCGTTGACACAGTGTAGTCCCGACTTGTCGTCAAACGATTGTGGGTCTTGCTTGACTCAAGCCATTGATGATTATGATAAATGTTGCCGTGGAAAACAAGGCGGCGTTGTTTATAGGCCGAGCTGTATTTTCCGATGGGATTTGTACCCATTTTTGGAGTCGAACCCCAGTCCACCACCCTCTTCTCTGCCACCTCCAGTTGCTCCGCTGGCTCCCGGTAAAAATATTGGCAAAGGTACGTTGCGATAAAGCTCATGGATAAAGTAACATCATGACCGACACGATGGAGAATTTTTTTTTTGTTAAAATAACGAAAAATCCTAAATTAGTACATCCACTATAAATTTATCATTCGTTAATTTTTATTAAATTTTACAGTAAAATTACTAAGTTGGATGATAAGTGAAAATTGACAGATATACCGGTTTAGGATTATAACATTTTTCGTTTGTCACAAGTGTACTATTTTATAATTTTTCGTGGCATTCATCAAATTTAATAGAAAGTAATGAAAAATATACTTATAATAAATGTATCGATTTGTGATTTGTTATGATTAAAAAAATTAGTTTGTGGTAAATTTATTACTAATGTACCCGCTTAGGATTTTTATAATATTAATCCTTTTTTGGGCAAAAATCGAGAGTAGCTAGCATTTTAAATTTTAGTTCTTGATGTTGCACTTTATATCTTATACTGACGAATTTTTGAGCTAGCTTCGTTATAGAAATGATATTGCACCCACGCAGGGTACCGCATGCATATACTCCGGAACCGCTCTTAGTGCGACACGTGTATTCCACTATCTAAGGGAAGAAAAAGTTACAAATGGGGAAAAAGGTCCACAAATTTGCAGCAGTAATCCAAGTTTTTCAGCCAACCAGTAGATGGCAGGTTTAATGGATTTATAATACCGGAAATTAAGAGTAAGAACAGTTGATAATTCGCAAAATGTGAAGAAGAAACGATAATTTTATAGAAGTGTCGACAAGTTACTAACAATTCAATGGATGAACTGGTGACCGGTAATTTATTTTTGTACTAACAGTTGATACTTACAACTCCTTCAGAAATTTATCAGCGTGAAGGAAAAAAAGGTTTTGTTACACAGAATAATAGAATCATCCTACTTTAATTGTTAATTCATGGAATTTGTGCATTGCAAGGTTAGAGGTATGAGAATCTAAATGAAATTTTAAGTATGAGTTTCAAAGTACATGAAAATTTTCTTCGATTTATATGAGTTGAGAAACGGCTAGTGGATTTAGTTAAAGTAAGTGTCTTCAAGGCACTTGTTAAGCAAGTCTAAAGTTTCCCATACAATATTTATCTCAATTTACTTGTATTGAAATTGTAATGATCCCTATTAGTTGTTGGGGTATGACTCATATTTCTCATCAACGAGAAGGTTTTAGGGATTGTAATGATTCCTATTAGTTGGTGGGGGTGTGGCACGGGATTCCACTTTCTAATGGGCTAGCGTGGGTCTAAAAACCACCTCGGTGGTGGTGGCACCCTCGACCCGTTAGAGTATTTTTATAGTTATAGTCCATATTTTATCATTAGTTTGGATTCAAGTCCATGAATGGGTATATATAATCTCTTTCTTTTTGTAATCAAGGGATGTAAGAAAGGTGCAGATTTTTTATTATAGTGGAATCCTCTAGTGGATATAACCCTAGTTTAAGGGTGAACTAAAATAAAATCTTGTGTTTTAAATTATCTTTTCTTGCTTTTACTCTTTATTTCTTTGTGATTATACACAAATCCCAGCATTAGGCATGCTGGCAATTCACTCTTTTAGGATGGCAATTGATTGATGGTTTTTAATGTGCTGAGAAAAACGATTATCTGATTAGGAACCTTGGCTGCAATCATTATTTCGGTTGTCGTTTTTCTAATGCTTCTCTTCGTCGGTTGGTGTTGCCTTCGGAGAATGCGAGCACAGAAGAAATATAAGGCGGCACAAGAAGAAAGTGGTAAGAGTGTCGTTTTTCCAGGAAAAAAAAAAAAGAGAACACAAACAAAAGGGGATAAGTATACTATTAGTGTCATAAGTTGTATACGGCGCTTTTTTTGTGCCAAAATTTCTGTCGGATATTTAAGTGCCAAAAAGTTTGAAAAACGCTCACTTTGGTGCCAACTCCAATTTGGTTGGCCGGAAATCCGACATGGCATTTTTTTTATTAATTTTTTACGCTAATGTGGCTCACCAGAGAGTACAATCAGCATTTAAACAACAAAACATCGTCGTTTAGTGTCTCAACCTCAATTTAGAACCCTAAATCCCCAAATTGAGAGAGAGAGAGAGAGAGAGAGAGAGAGATAAGCCATCGGCGATGGGCCGATCGTCGTCCTTAACGGCCCTCACACTCGCGGCCGTGGCTCCAACCCCGACCCCGACCCGACGATGGCCACTCGGTGGCAAAGTTGAAGGCCGTGATCTAGCTGGTGCTTGGGAGGCCGCCGACACTGCCCGGATCTCTCTCTCTCTCCATCTCCGATCTCCCGACGAGTGCCTGGCCTACGTCTTCCCGGTACCTAGGCTTCGGCGACAGGGGCCGATGCTCCCTCGTGTGCCGTTGCTGGCTCGCAATCGAAGGCTAGAGCCGCCAGAGGCTTGCCCTCCACGCCCACTCAAAGTTGCTGGATGCGGTCCCGACTCGAAGAATTTGAGGACGTTGAAGTTGGTGAAATGTTACCGAGATTGGGACACGGTGCTACTACGACGGAGGCCGAGCGACGGCGATCGGCATTGGGCGAGGATCGGACAAAAAAACCCTAATTTTAATCCCCAAATAAATAAAAGAAATCCAAATGAGTTGTGCGACGTCTTTTTCTTGAGGCCATCCACTTAGGATGTCAAAACGACGTCGTTTTCTTAAGGATGACGGAAAATGACATCATTTAAAGGCCTTGTTAGTTTTATTTTTTTAAATATAAAAGCCACGTAATCATTTTGGCTGGAATTTGTCGCCAGTGGCACCAAAGTGATCATTTTTCTTCCGATTTGGCACTTAAATAATCCAACGGAAACTTTTGGCACAAAAGTGAGTGCCGTCTGTACACAACTTATAAAGACTGATAGTGTACTTCTCCCAAAAAAAAAAAAAAAGCAAAATATTGAAGGTGTGATTCTAAACGACTTTGTTGCTAACTCATGAAGGGGTAAGCGAGATCGCCTCCTTGAAGTCCTTGCAATTCGATTGGGATATTTTACTTGCAGCCACCAACAATTTTTCTCAAGAAAACAAGCTTGGCGAAGGTGGATTCGGGGAGGTTTACCAGGTACGTTGGTGATTGTAAATGTCGTAAAATGTTTTCAAAATCTCGTGATGCTCAGTTTGATTTTATTTATGTACATTGACATCTTAACCATTATGGAATCAATCTCCTGTCATGAAGTTTCAATTCACTTAAATCGAAATGGACATTAAATGTGCTATGTCTCTTTTTTCTGAAGAATTTTTAGAATAAAGTTTCTAATTTCGTCTCTCTAGCCATAAGAATGACTTGTGTGTGGATGTCATAAAAGCATAACAACATACCGAACGATTTTATTTCTTTGGGGACCCAATTGAAATGGCAACATATTTCAACAAATAGCATTGCATGATAGTTAAAAGTTCAGAAAGTCATTATCCTAAAATCAAAGAAAAAAAAAAGTGAAGAGTTAATGATATCTTGTCACCTTTCACAACTTTTTTCTAGGGTAGGTTTCCCAATGGACAAGAAATAGCAGTGAAGAAGCTATCTCATAGCTCAAGGCAAGGTGTCGAAGAATTTAAGAATGAGATTGTGTTGGTGGCAAAGCTACAGCACCGAAATCTAGTGAGATTGCTTGGGTTTTGCTTGGAAGCAGGGGAAAAGCTACTCGTATACGAATTTATGCCCAACAAGAGTCTCGACTACTTTGTGTTCGGTTTGTTCTACTTCAGTGGCTTTAAGTTTGTGTCTTAGGCTAATGTATGGGCAAATAATCATAACATATTGAATCTAACTACTAGGCTTCCTAGATGATACTTATTCATCCTTATATCACTTCATAGACCCCGAGAAAAGCAAGCAATTGCACTGGCCAAGACGTTACAAGATAATATCGGGCATCGCTCGAGGGATGCTCTATCTTCATGAAGATTCTCGACTTCGAGTCATTCACCGAGATCTAAAAGCTAGCAACGTCTTGCTGGACAATGATATGAACTCAAAGATTTCGGATTTTGGCATGGCAAGGATTTTCATAGTCGATCAAACTAATGCAAGCACTAGAAGAATTGTGGGAACCTAGTAAGTTTTGCATTTTCAAAGTTCACTATTAGGTACCTTCTTGTTAAGAATTGAAATGTGATCACTATAAGATAAAAGTATTTATAACAATATGGTTTTGGTGGTGGTTTTCAGCGGTTACATGTCCCCAGAATATGCGATGCACGGGCATTTCTCTCAAAAGTCTGATGTTTACAGCTTTGGCATCCTCCTCATGGAGATCATTTGCGGCAAGAGGAATAACTACTACTACCAATCTGATGGAGGCGAGGATCTCGCGAGCTATGTAAGTTTATTATGTGATTTATTTGTTCTTTGCACATTCAATCAACAATATCATTCCATGGTT
Organism: Eucalyptus globulus; assembly: GCA_014182545.1. Classification (NCBI taxonomy): domain Eukaryota; kingdom Viridiplantae; phylum Streptophyta; class Magnoliopsida; order Myrtales; family Myrtaceae; genus Eucalyptus; species Eucalyptus globulus. The sequence goes on from CM024721.1 coordinate 49,319,453, forward strand.
CACTTCTTGTGTCCAATTGACCTGCTCTAGGTTTGGAAACATTGGAGAGACAATGCGCCTTTGGAAATAGTGGACCCAGCACTGGGAGAATCTTATTCTAGAAACGAAGTGCTCAGATGCATACATATCAGCTTACTATGTGTGCAGGAAGATCCGGCTAATAGACCGACCATGGCGAACATTGTTCTCGCGTTGAGTAGCCAAACTCTTAGTCTACCATTGCCACGAGAACCGGCCTTTTTCTTCCGAAGCCAGACAGAACCGATGATTAACTTCATAGGGAATGGCAAGGGACATGATCGAATTACGAGAGGTTTTGTGCCTTCTGTCAACGAAGTGTCGATTACAGAAGTCTATCCTCGATGAAGCACGTGGAAATCTATTCATAGCATGATTTCATTTTGTTCTCAACATTATTTTGCGTATGTTGTGTCCGGAAGTACTATTTAGTTTTACATGAACCATTTTATATGTGTGCTTGTAGTTGGTAATAAACTGGTAGTAATGTGGTGGTTTCTTTTTGTTTTGTACTAAAGGAGCTAGCTATTTCCAGTTGGATTACCTTTTAATGTACTTCCATTTGTTATTAATAATGTTGCAGAACAAGACCAAAAATGCACCAATCAAAGCACATATAGCAAAGGATAAAAGCAAAATCAAAACCACACAAGACACAAAATATACATGGAAATCCAAGATGGCAAAAACTATGGGGAGGGTAGGGGTTTCACTATCTTCAACAATCGGTATAAGAGTACAGTCCAAAAAGTAAAAACAAAAACAAAAACAAAAACAAAAAACTTTAGATCTAACAAGAAGATAGGGAGAACAAAGAATGAAGAGAATGTGGAGGCTACTGTTAGAGATGGGTCCCCCTTCAAAAACCCTAAAACATATATATATGATCCAAGATGTCCTCTTCGCTGATTTGAGAGCCAAAACTCAACAAATTATTTAATTGACTAATCCTTTATATTATAACAGGTGAAGAGTCAAATGTTTTGGCACTTTCTCATGGAGTGTGGATCAAGATAATGTGGGAAAGAGAAAAGAGCAAGGGCCTTTCGAAAATAACCATTATAGTCAAGCTATAATACCATTACGTCTATTTCTTTGCTGGGAGCAAACATTGCGAAGGCAATAGACGCATGGATCTGTTATCTAAAAATTCATTGAACACCCTACAAGGCACACAAACTGATTAACAATCAAATTCGAGTTTTTGACATATGCAGTTTGCTCTGAAGAGCCAAGTTTTTTAAGAAATTATTTTAGGATCGCAAATATTACCTCGTCATCTGACTTGATGTACGAATCAAGCTATTCAAGTAATTTATTAGCTTCTTTCTCCTATATTACTTTTATTCACGATGTAATATGATCTCCAAAAGACATTGTCACGTTGCTCCCACACAACATAACAAGTTTGAGAAAACAAACTTGATTTTCTTATATCAGAGTTGCAGTGATGCGCATAGACGTGACATCGTCACTGTAGGCAACAGTAACATTAAAACTATCACTACACATTATTTTAGATGGTGGGAAATACAATTTCATGTTTTATTTCGCTTGAGACAAAAAGAAAATATAGGCAATGTCTTTTCCAAGAGCCCGTGAAGAAGAATGTACAAAAGATGTGAATTATGGAATGGGTTGGGGACACTACGGGATTTGACTGACCCACCAATTCTTGACCTTTTCCTAATTTTGGGGCTGAACGAAATCAGTGGACTCGATTGATTTCCTTTCCCCAACCCAATTATTCCTTTAACTTTTTCCTTCATCCCTACAAAGAAGGTAATTGAGAATTGACCTTTCGCACTAGGCAAAATGGCAGATACATCAATTTGTGGGACCTATTTTCACGAGTTTGACTGTGATTGTGAAAATACAATTATTCGAGTGTGACATCAGCTCGATTTTCCCTTGTGAAATCATTGTCGCTTACGGTTTGAGTAAGAAATTCATATGTGCGAAATTTGATGTCAATGTTTTTCTTTTTTGCCATGTCCGATTGAACTCCCACTGACTTCCAACCATATCTCTAATTGATGAGTTTATAAATATAGACATCGCATGCATTTTATTTTGATTTAATATTTACCATTAACTTTCACCTTTATAATTCATCAATTAGACATGTGGCGGGAGGACTCCTATCAAGGTTAGAGGAAAATATTGTCTGTTTTTTCTTTAACATTTAACATAAAAGGACTTCATCCTTATTTAGGCATACTATATAATGTGTAAGGTTCATCTTTAAAAATTCAAAAACACCTCGACATCAATTTTTCCTCATAGTAGCAACCAATCAAAAAGCTTGTAATCCCACACTCAATGTGAAAATATATTTTTTCTAGATCGTATGTAACTTCGATCACTATTGTAAAGAAGAATTTATATAACATACACCATCATATATCCAACTAAGTACGCGAGAGAGAAAGAAAGCTCTATGACTTTGAGTTTATACTTGAGCCGTTAAGGGTTAGAGTTAATACAAAAAAATCTTTTAAAAAATCCACCAATTACTTAGGATGATGGTTTCCTTACTCTCTCACAATAAGAAACTGGCTCTAGCATGATCAGACCAAGAATTTTCGCACTTTAATTATTTTACATAATTATTGAATCTGTGTCATGGGCCCGATTCACATATGTGCCCACTCGTTCATTATTAAACAAAAATATAACCAATCAATTAGAAAATTAACATTAATTGACATTTTTTCAACCAAAGATAATAAATGGAATTCCATCTTCTAATAATTAAATTGGTAAATAAGGTAACTGGTCCAACTTTACCACCTCGAAGTCTCCCCCAAGATATTTTAGGACGATTTTTAATTTTTATGTTACGTGAGCGCGAGCATTCTTGACCTAGTCCACTGACAATGACATCAACAGGACAGAATTGTCTTTCTACAACTCAAATCTGCGCCACTCCTTTTACATGACATAAAAATCCAATTTGTTCTACACGTCCGATTCCTACGCACCAGCCAAATTTTACATCGCTAGGCCAACATCACGGGATTTTATTTTAGAAAAATATTATATTAATTACGACTAGTTTGTACAATAAATTTACTAAATGATCTATTGGGCTATTATTGATTTCACAATTAAACATATCTGTTAATAAATCAGTTTTGTTAAACTAATTTCTAATAAATCTTGCTCTCTGGTTGAGGGTGTTGACTAGTCCACAGATAATACTTCTCTCTTGTCTATGTATTTTCACTTCACCTTATCCGCTGCAAGTGAATTCCGCTACATAAAGACCAACCACACAACCTCCGCGATATATAGATTAAAATTCTCCGAACCTGCGTCAAGCAAAGCCATTCGAAGCACCTACAACACCGGCACCAACACCAAACCATACCATGACTCGCTCATCATCCACTCTCTACTTCCTTATTCCTCTGGCTGTTCTGATCCGAACCTACCCAACCCGCGCACAATACTGCTACAACACCACCGGAAACTTCACGTCGAGCAGCCCCTACGCGGAGAATGCGAGCACAGAAGAAATATAAGGCGGCACAAGAAGAAAGTGGTAAGAGTGTCGTTTTTCCAGAAAAAAAAAAAAAGAGAACACAAACAAAAGGGGATAAGTATACTATTAGTGTCATAAGTTGTATACTGGCGTTTATTTTGGCCAAAAATTTCTGTCGGATATTTAAGTGCTTAAAAGTTTGAAAACGCTCACTTTGGTGCCAACTCCACTTTGGTTGGCCGGAAATCCGACATGGCATTTTTTTATTAGTTTTTTATGCTAATGTGGCTTACCAGAGAGTACAATCAGCATTTAAACAACAAAACATCGTCGTTTGGTGTCTCAACCTCAATTTAGAACCCTAAATCCCCAAATTGACATATGCAGTTTGCTCTGAAGAGTCAATCTTTTGAAGAAATTATTTCAGGATCGCAAATATTACCTCGTCATCTGACTTGATGTACGAATCAAGCTATTCAAGTAATTTATTAGCTTCTTTCTCCTCTATTACTTTTTATTCACGATGTAATATGATCTTCAAAAGACATTGTTACGTTGCTCCACACAACATAACAAGTTTGAGAAAACAAACTTGATTTTCTTATATCATAGGGGTGGCATCTGCCACCCACCTTTGCTGGACGGCCCTCTCTAATGACCAATGGAAAGCTGGCCCCCCTCTCCAGCGATCACCATTGTCGCCCCGTCTCTCTCTCTCTCCTTTGGGCTATTGCATTAAGGGAAAAGTTTAGATGCGTTGCACGTTAATGCTGTTGCCTGACCATATGCAATCATTCATGAAACTTTCAATTAGCAATGTGTCAACGTAACACGAGCAAGAAACTTGAATGGAAAAAACGAAACACTAAAACATCAATTTCTAGCCAAAACTAGAAAAACCACAAAACGCCCCTTTGATGTCCCTTACTCTCTCTCGTCCGCTCACAGCTCTACCGTCCCCCCACCACCCAGGTGATGTGCATCTGGCGGCTATCCCCGTAGCTACCATGCGGCCATTGGCATGTGGAAGGAAATCTCTCTCTCTCTCTGTGTTGCACAGATTCGAGGTGGACCATCGACCTCTGCTGCAATGTCAACGGTAAAAGGTCCAACCTCGACTCAACGAGCCTCAAATCCAATGGATCGGGGAAAGCGGGGTGGGGGAGTGGTGTGGGCGGGCGGTGGGCGTGGATGGTGGGAGAGAGAGATCGGCATGGTGATGACGGCGACTGAGATGGTGACGACCAATGGGAGTATTGGGCTGTGTGGATTTCATGTACCGGCGTTTGTTTTGGGTCACAGTTAGTGCAAGTGTTTTTTCTTAGTGAGACATATGATGTGTACATTTAGCTGACCAGTAACTTCATGAATTCTCGACAATTGTCCGAGCCGTAGTGGTACGCATTTACTTTCCTTTTCCCCTTTCACTCTTTTTTTTTTATGTTTTTATTTTCATATATTTATTTATATGCACATTTGATTTGTAGACTAAAATTCAGGTAAGAACCGGAAAAGCACCCGGCCCAAGCTGGTCACGGAAAGGCAAATTGACCCGGGTCACAAGAGTTACGAGTTGGAAAAGATCAACTTCCAATATTCTATAGTTTCCTTTCGTTATCGTCCTTATTTTCCTCCAATCATGTTTATACGATAATATTATGTAATATATGCTCTGAACCTTCGTATCAATTGCTTAATGTAATATGAAATCGTAATTGGTTGGTCTTAGACAAAGATCAACGTCTCCTCGCAGAAATGAAGATGAACGATTGTGACAAGCTTAATAATATCTAAGACGGTAGAATTCCACTTTAAGGTGCTTAATTATAGCCACTATAACATTATAGCACTCCGACAGCATCCAGGGTTTCTCAAATAATATAATATTTTACGCCTGGTAGTATTATCAATCCCAGAATCATACTAGTTGGAACACGGAGGGTCGAGATGAGCTGCTTCTTGGTGACCCAAATAGCTTCACACATTCGTAATTTGCCTCAATCCATGAACCGCTTCTTGGTGACCCAATACAGCTTCGCACATTCGTAATTTGCCTCAATCCATGAACCGCTTCTTGGTGACCCAATACAGCTTCGCACATTCGTAATTTGCCTCAACCCACTTTCATCTCTCATCAAGTCACTGAGAACCACAGAAGCAAGAAGATGTCAGTTATTATGGTCATTCCAGCTCACGGATTATCGTATCTCATGGCTTATAATATCGAATGGAATGAATATACGTATAAAAGGAGTAGTAATGACAGCAATCTCCGTGTAGTAATCCTTAGTGCCTTAAAGGGACGAATCATGAATCTCAAGATATACATGTGTAGTCAAATAAAAAATGGACAGAGAAAACGATGAGGGTGGCCATGTGTATTGTAATGGATTATGCTTTCTCCCCCCGATGGTGTCGCCGAGAAGTTGATGTGAAGCGAAGGTGGTGGAGAAAACTTCCGTATTTATTTTGAAGCTGACAAAACATTTCCATCAGTCTAGTCTGAAGACTTGCAGATTCTTTCGTCAAAGTCTGAAGACCGCTGAACCACTAGACTCAAGATTCAAAATCTACCCTCATTAACCGTTTCCAAACCGTCAAAGAAGACTTATCTAGAGTTGAGTATTTCTTTAAAGGATTTAATTCTATCGACTGAAGAAGATCTCTCGGCTAGATATAGCATCTCGGAATTTATTATTCGTTTTGATTTGGGTAATTTAGATCTGTTGATTGGTGAAACATACTTGGAAGTAACTACTTATGGAAACCTAGATCCTTATTGTATGGGCGAGCAGGATTGTTGGGCTATCGTCATATTCCTTAAATAACTCGAGTTCTCCCTAATTGATTCTGTCCAACCGGTAGATTGAAAGAACTCATTTGGAAAGTGTCAACAGGTATGAAAGCATGGAGGAGTATATAAGGAAGACGTTCCAGTTATTCGAGTGTGTGCGCGATAGAAAAATTCCAAAGTCTGAAGCTCCTTGGATTTTGCCAATTCATTTTGTTGAGCATAAACTTGTACTCAAAAGAGAGTTTATACATTTGTGAGACCTTGAGGAAGTGTAGCAGAGTCTCTACACTGTGGAATCAAGGACATGATACTGTAACGACTCTTTTATTTCATAGTGAAATCTAGCCGGTGGGTTGTCAGTGTGGGAGAGTGGACATAGGCTTGGATTAAGTCGAACCACTATAAATCTCGTGTTCTTATTCTCTTCTCTAAACTCTATTACTTTACTCGTAACTTTATTTAATTGTTAGAGTCTCGTTTCTTTTTTAAAGTCTACTGTTAAATAGACTTAGGTTAAAAGTAAAGTTTTACTCTATATTTCGCAAAAGTTTGTTTTAGCACCTATTCCTTCCCTCTAGGTGCTCATACTAGCATTCACAATTAGTATCAGAGCCTGTGTACTCATTTAAATTGAAGTGATTTTACTTCAGAATTAACGATCCATGGCTAGTATGTTGGCTCCAGGTTTGGTTGAAGGGCAAAGCAACACCATACCGCCTTACTTTGATGAGAAATAATACAATATATGGAAAAACAAAATGAAGGCATTTCTAAGATTGAAAGATCCTATTGAATGGGATGTGGTAGACAAATGAATTATTTCTAAAACTACAACAGTCTCAGAAAAGGAAAAAGAAGCTGTTGAGTCCAGTGACATGTCTCAAGAAGAGAGAATTAAGAAACAAGCTCTTGATGCAAAAGCAATTTATTCTTTATATCATGCATTATCTCTTACTGAATATAACAGAATATCTTCTTATGAAACAACTAAAGAAGTTTGGGATAGATTGCACATCACCTATGAAAGATCCGATCGAGTGAAAGAAACCAGAATCAACATTCTGCTTGGTCAATATGAAGCATTCAAGATGAAACCAAGAGAATCTATCACTGACATGTTTAGTCGTTTTACAGAAATCGTGAATGGTCTTGAATATCAAGATTAACCAATCTTTGGACCCATGAAGGTTAACAAGCTACTGCATGGACTTTCCAAAGATTAGAATCACGTAAAGACCTCAATAAAAGAGACACAAAGAATTATGTCACTCTCTGTTGATGAATTGGTTGACACTCTTCAGTCTTATGAAGTGGAGCAATTCAATAAAGATGAAGATCCCAAAGGTAAAAAATTCATTGCATTAAAATCTAATGATGATTCTGATGTTACAGATTCTGAAAACAATATGGATGATAAAGAGCTTGCTCTCATGATAAGAAAGTTCAGAAAACTGAACAAAAAAGGGAAGAAGATTCAATTGGAAGAAACAGAGTTCTCAAAAGTTTCAAAATAAATCAGCTGAGGATGATGAATCCAATAAAGATGTGATTTGTTTTGAATGCAAGAAAAAGTGACACATTAGACCCAACTGTCCCTTACTGAAGAAAAAGAAGGGAAAAGCTGAGAAATATAGAAAAGCTCTCAAAGCAGAAACTTAGAGTGATACCGAGTGTGAAGAGAGTGATGATGATTATGCCAATATTTGTCTAATGGCACAATCGGAATTAGATTCGAACACTAAGACAGACTCAAACTCGGACTCGAGGCAGTGAAATCAAGGTAAGTAATTTTGAAATTCCTACTAAAGTCTCTAAATATATTGATGAATTATGTCTTAGTCTCAAAACCTCTCTCAAGAGGATTTCCGAACTTAAAAGGGAAAATTCTGCACTGAAGCAACAGGAGATTGTTTGGAAAGAAAAAGTTGAAAATTTGGATAAAAGTATCATTACTTTAAAAGAAAATGCAGATTCACTTTCAAATGAAAATGCTCTTTTGAAAAATGATATTTCAAGTATTTCAAAAAGGTTTTCAATAGAATCTAAGAAATTAAAAAAGATTCTTTCAGCACAAAAACCTTACTTTAACAAATCAGGCTTGGGAATAACTGCTGAAACCGTACCTCTAATTGATTTTCCAAAAGTAAAGGAAAGAATTAAACAAAGACCTACAAAAGATTTTATAGAAATCATTTCCTAATTTCCTAAAAGTTTTTGTAAAACCTGTAGGCCGCAGTGCTCTTAAATGTTCTAAGTGCAACAGCTTAGAATATTTTGAGAAAGAATGTCCTATGGTTTGAAGACCCATTAAGAAGGTTTGGACAAAGACTGTATATTGCACTAACTCCACCAGACCTAAGAAAATATGGGTACTAAAGAAAGCTTGAGTTTCTTTTCTAATTGCAGGTCACTATCAAGAAAAAAGGCTAAATGGTACTTGGACAATGGAGGCTCAAGACATATGACAGGATATTCAAGTTGTTTTATAAAACTTATGCAAGTTGATGGTGGAAAAGTTTATTTTGGAGGAAATAGCAAAGGCAGAATTGTAGGATGCGGAACTGTAAAGATTGGAAGTCTCACAATCAACAATATTTCCTTAGTGGAAGGACTCAACTACATCTTGCTGAGTATCAGCCCACTGTGCGATACAGGTTACAAAATCAACTTTTAAGAAGGAATATGGTATTAGAGCCATGGTTTCATTTTTAACGTTATCCATTCCATGCACTTGATAGGTGAATCCAGTGCTGAGAAGATCTCTTCTCATAATGTCTACACAACCAGAAATTCTCGAAGCGCCTATTTCTCTTACTTCATCTCCTTCATCTTCATCCTTACCAGAGTTTCGCGTGTCCAACGCCTCTAAGATAGACTATCTCTATGAAGTCTCTCTTAGTGATGAAACCAAGATCTCTGAAACCCAACTTCCCCTCATGAATCCTTACTCTGCCTTTGCTAAACCACACACATCCTTTTCACCCATCCGTTCTATCCGCCAACTTATTCACCAAACCCAAAAACAAGTAAAGGAGTACGTCCAGTCCTCCAAATTCGATCAGCATCCCATTCCAGCCACTGAAAAGGAGTACTTCGTCACTCTCCAGATCCCTCCAGAGTTTCCCAGACAATGGGCTCAACAGGGATATACTAATGTCCATTATGGAGCTGTTCGTCTTGCTCTTACCTTCCATGGTCGGAAAGGCTTGCCAGTTGTGGCAAGAATATCATTATTGGATACCAGGTTTTTACAATACCAGCATGCTTGCATCGGTACTGTTCAAACCACCTCGAATGCCGGAACAGTCTTCTTGACTTTGTATCCAAACTTCAACATCGCCCTTTCAGATCCTCAGCTACTCTCTTTTCTAAAAGTTCAAGTCCAGCTCACTGGAGCCCCTCAAACTGCTGAATCTGTTGCTGCAACACTCCATTACCAAATGGTTTATCGAGTGTAGAACCATGCCCTTGATCTCAACTTCAATAATGGTAATGAAGATGCTTTGTTTATTTCCATGCAAAATGACCAGGCATCATGCATCCATGTTCCTAGACAGATCCCAAAGGATACATTGGCCAAGCTCCTCCCGGAGACTTGGATTACCAACTATGAAAAGCTACACCAGCATAACAAGCCTTTCCAGTCTACGGACTCAGAGTTCGTCCGCAAAAAAGATGGAACCGTTTCCATCAAATTTGGCAAGGAAAAGGAAGAAAGTCCCTCTATCTTCCAGACCCTCTTCATGATTGAACCATGTGTTCCTCAATCAATTTCCGAGCCAGATCCAAAAAAGCTTGTTCGACACTTTGACGGTGATGGACATCTTGTCCATTACTATAAAGACAATTACGGTCATTGTTTTTGGGATCCTTTTTGCCAATGCTCCCATTGCACAAATTCCCCTGACGAGGTAGATCCTTTAGCAAGATCTCCACCTCGACGGAAAAAGTCAAAGAATAAGGTGTACCAAAGATACTTAAATGGAGATCCCTCCGTTAATACTCTTGGTGAGTGTGACAAGTACCAGTACATGGTCTCTTATGCTCCACCTCCGCCACCAGAGTTCAATACTACACCTGAAGTCCCACCAGATCCACCAAAATCACCTCCACCATCTCCTCCTCAGAAAAAGCAAGCTCTCTCCCTGTTTTATAAGCCAATCCAAAAATGGGCCAAGAAACATTCTTACCCATTTGAGGCTCCTGCAGAAACACCTCCCACTTCTTCTATTGCCATGTTCCAAGAAACTGATTTTCCCCCTCTTGTCAGAGAAAGTTCAAAACTTTCATTTCCTGCTCCAGAGGAATTCATTGATCCACAAAACAGATATCATCATGTGCCTAAAATAGTAGCCCCCACTGATGTGGATGAACATGGAAGACACAAAAAGATTTCTGCTGCTGAAGCTGTTCTAAATTGGCAGTCAGAGACTCTGTTGGCACAAAACAATGCCTTTAAGGCAATTGATTCCAAGATTGGAAACGTGCAACAAGATCTCCGACGATATGATGAAAGCACCAAGAAGATACTTTTTGAGTTCCAGAATAGGCTTCATGCCTTGGAATCAGGACAACATCTTGGGTATCATTATCTTGAAAGCCCAAAGCCAGAAATTGAAAAGCTCAATAAGCAAATCCAACTTCTTGAAGAAGGAAGGTTTAGGCCTTTCGATCCATTAGCACCTTCTGTTAGAACCGGGTATGTACCTCCACCACCACAGACCTCTATTTTTGCCACTATCCCAGAAGACCCCTACAGAAGAGAACCGGACATGGCAGAAATACGAAATCGCCTTAAGACCCTGCAGAAGGATAAAGGGAAAGAAAAAATGGCGCCTACAGAATCAAGTTCGCTTGTGATAAGAGAGAGGCCAGATCAGATGATGTTATCAAATCCATTGGAATCATTTCTAAAGGATTTGAGTACTCAGGAATCAAACCCCGCCATACAACAACCAGATTCTGCCATTCCAAAAAAGCAGACCTTGTTCCCAGCAGAACAAACTTCTCCTGATACTGAATCAGATTCAGTATCTCTTTCCTCCTCTTCATCCTTCTCAATTCCTACAGTTAATTCCCCTCCTGTTAATTCCCTTCCTATTGTGCCAGTTACTTCATCAATATTTATGGCTGATTCCCCGGATGATGAAATGGAATCAAACTATTATGACCTAGAAATTGGTCAAACAAGCAATCCTGCTCGACATGTGTCCATAGCATCCAAGCAGTTCTTCACTATTGATGATATTCCTTATCACAAATGGCCAGAAAGACTTGAAGACTTCCATACTTGGTTGAATACTCAGTCTCTTACCAACCATGATATGAATGATGTCCTTTACAACTTTGTTACAAGGTTCACAGGCAGTCTTAAGATGTGGTGGCAATCACTTGGTGAACAGGACCAAATTCATTTCCTCTTGTCACCTAACTTTGGCCATGCTATCACTCTCTTATACCATGTCTTTGTGGGAAAACCCACTGATCTCATAGAGATTAAAAGAAGAGAGTTCTTCGAAAGAAAATGCTGCTCCCTTCAGAAGAAGCATCTAGATAAGCATTATCGAGTGATGCTTCAGTTTTTTTACCAGATTGGTGCAGATCCAAATCTGAAGCATGTTTTCCTTACTTCCATTCCTAAAGAACTATCTCAGATGGCTGAAAGATCGTTCTTCGGAAAACAAAGGAGAGTACAAGATATTCCCTTGGGATAAATACAACAAGAAATCCATCTATGCCTCGAAGAACAATGCTTGAAATGCCAGATGGTCCGCACCTATATCACCGATGACAAGCGTCTTGAATCAGCTTGTTCCCGCCAGAAGTTAAAAATCAAATGCTCCAAGCAAGACTGTGATGGTACTTGTGGCAAGTATTCTAGAAAAAAGAAGCATTACAAGAAGTTCTGGTGGAACAAACACAAACATGGCTCCAAGCATTTCCGGAAAAAGAAGAAATGGCGATACCTACGCAAAAGAAAGGATCACACAGTCCGCAAGAAATCAAACCGTTGCTACATCTGCAACTAGAAAGGACATTTTGCCAAAAATTGTCCTCAAGCGAGAAAAGGTCAGAATCATCTAATTCATCTCATTGAGAATGAAACAGGCATTTCTCTTGAAAATGACGATATTGAATCTTTATTCTTTGCTGATGAAGAACCATTTGAACAAACTCTTTGTGCCATTCCCCCGTACCAAACTTCAAGTGAAAATGAGTTAGATTCAGATTCTGAAGATATTTTTCACATTTCACTCACATCTCCAGAACCAAACTTTGATATCTTCTTAAGTCAAACTCACCGTCCACGTTTCCCAGTGAAAATTCTCACCTCAAAGTTTGCCAAACCAATCAATGTTATTGCTCTCGTTGACATTGGAACAAGTTGTTCCATTCTAGACACTAAAGTTCTTCCCGAGGAATTCTCCCTATATCCGATATTTCAACTCGGCTTCGGAGACACTTTCTCCACAAGTGTCAGAACCACTCCAGTAACTGTCCAATTTTTCCTTAGTGTTCCATTACCACAAAAATCTTTGGATCAAGCCTCCCCAATAAAGATCTGATAATTGGGTGGGATATCATGACTCAAATCTCTCAACTTCACATCATCCCTGGAAAAGGTCTTAGATACAAAGACCAATTCTCTCGAGTTTGTTAATATTCGAGGCTCTTTTCCATTCGGATGAGTCTACTCAATCCAATCATGCAAAAGCTATTGGAATCTTGTTCGGAATCCCATTCAGAATTTGCCCAAAAATGTCCCCATCCTTTGTGGAAAAATCCAGAGTTCTTTGTTCGCTTTCCTTTCAAGAAAAATGAAGATATAAACCCGACCAAGGCGAGTCATACGGGAATGAATCCAGAGCATCTGGTTTTGGCCCAAAAAGAATGCTCAGAATTATTGCAACAAGGCCTTATTGAAATCTCCAATTCTCAATGGGCTTGTGAAGCTTTTTATGTCAATAAACGTGTTGAGCAAAACAGAGGGAAAATGAGACTAGTAATCAACTATCAGCCTCTCAATCTTTTTCTCCAAGATGATAAATTCCCCCTACCGTCCAGAGACTCTCTCTTTGCTAGCCTGACCAAGGCTCATATCTATTCCAAATTCGACCTTAAAGCTGGATTTTGGCAATTGGACATCCATCCTGAAGAGAGATCCAAAACAGGATTCTGTATCCCCAACCAGCACTTCCAGTGGAAAGTTCTTCTTTTTGGCCTAAAGGTGGCACCATCCCTTTTTCAAAAGGCCATGTGTCGTATTTTCCAGCCGATCTTGTCAACTGCGGCCGTATACATTGACGACATTATGCTCTTCAGTCCTGATGAGCAGTCACACTGTCAACTCCTCGAGCAATTTGCAGAAATTGTGAAGAAACACGGTATCATGCTTTCTCAAAGAAAGATGAATATCGCCCAGACAGAAATTGAATTTCTTGGTATGCACCTTAACAAGGGTATGTACTACCCGGGGCCACATATTGCTCAAGAATTATTGAAGTTTCCTGAAGACAACTTCACCACAAAACAAGTTCAGCAATTTCTTGGGATAATCAATTATCTTAGGGATTTTGTCCCAAACATTGCAAAGCTTTTGATTCCATTGCAATCCATGCTGAAGAAGAATCCCCCACCTTGGGGAAAACCCCGGAGGCCCAAAGGCAGGTCCACTGAACTTAAGGAGATTATGCAGAATCTCCCACCATTGCAAATACCATCAACAGGAAGAAGAATTCTTCAAACTGACGCCAGTGATGAATACTGGGCAGCCATCCTATTTGAAGAAATTGATGGTAGAAACACCTCTGTGCTCATAAAAGTGGAAAGTTTTCTCAAGCTGAAATGCATTACCACTCCACTTTCAAAGAAATCTTGGCAGTAAAAAATGGAATCAAAAAATTTGAATTTCATCTTATTGGCCATCATTTCCTGGTAGAATTAGACATGGCATATTTCCCCCAGATGACCAAGTTTAAACAGAAGCAGATTCCAAATTCTCAGTTGCTTCGATGGGCTGAATGGTTTTCGAAATACTCTTTTGAAACCAAACACATTCCTGGCAAAAAGAAGGTGCTTGCTGACTTTTTGTCAAGACCCAAAGCACCAGCTGAAATTAACATGTACATCAAGCGACCTGCCTTCCATATGCTCAATTATGGTGTAAAATAAAAGATTGAGAAGATCAAAGACTTGTCAAGCTGGAAAGGTTAGGTCACGCTAAAATTGCGCCAGATTGAAATTATCCGCAAATTTGAATCTGATTTTAGAAATTGAAAGTTTTGTCATGTCATGAGTCATTTTAGGAATGTCGACTCATCCTCCGAAAAATTTTCTGCAAACCGAGATTTTTGGCGAAAAGTCAAAACAGGGCCGTTTTGTTCGGAAAATTTAAGGGACCTTTTTAACATGTTTTTGGGATGCAAGTTGATTCTATTGGCATAGAAAATTGTCAATTTGAACGAGGAAATGTCAGTGGATTTTATAGGGCCGAAATTGACTTCAATTGGAGGAGGACTAATCTAATTTGGGAGATAGATCTTCAAAATTCGTAGCCCCCTTTGCTCCACACCTTTGGACCATCTCAATGGCTTCCTAAGGAAACTTTGGCAGCTGGAATTGTTGAGGAAACTAGTAGCCATGGTGGGGCTAAAACAAGGGGACAAGAGGATAGAGAAAGAGACCAAGTGGCTCCCTCCGAGCTTGTTGTCTCCCCTTCTTCCCCATCTAGTCGACCCCCCTCCATTTCCAGCCAGCTTGAAGTTTACAAAACCTAGAAAATCGAGCAGAATAGCCCCTGCCCATCGTCGACCCCGTCCAAGCCACCCGCGTTGCCACCATTTGCCGTCGCGTGCCGCACGCCAACTGCGAGCCTATCACACATTCCGTGCGTCATTCGCCTTGGTCTCGCCATCCCCGGACTGCCTCAGGTTGTCATCCAGCCAGTCGAAGCTCCTGGCTGCCTGTCTTCCCGCCATGAAGCTTCGCCAAGCCTCGCCATAGCCTGTCCGCCTCCTCCTTAGCCGTTTCTAGCCCAACTAGCCGCTTAGCCTCCTCTACGGCTTAACCACAGAACCGAGAAGCCCTAGGTTTTCTAAGCACTATTTGGCCCATTTCCAAGCCCTTCAGAACCTCGAAAGGTCCCCCCGTTTTGGAGTTTGTGGATCGTCTCTGTGTCTCCGTCGAAGTGAACTCACTGTCTCGCAAATCCAGTGAGTTTACTCACTAATTTCCACTTAGGGAGTTAATTATACTTAGGGGTTAATTAGTTTAGGTTAAGTATAGTTTAGGTAATTAGTTAGAACGGAATAGCAATTTAATCGTTCGATATTCATGTTAGGTGGTTAAAGCAGTGCATTTAGTAAGTAGATAAGTCGTAGTATTTATTTAACTAGGTTTGGAAAATTTTTTAGTCTATTTCGGTATTTAATTAGGTTTTTCCGGCCTAAGTTGCATTTTTTGATATTTATTAATGAATATTGGTAATTAATTAATTAATTATTATTTTCCGAAAATTAGACCGAAATAACCGGTGATCGAAATTTTGAGCTGATCGCAATGGTATGATTAGTTTATTTAATTGAGTGCTGGTTTGTGCAATTTGAGTGTGAATTGTAATTTTAGGCATTTATCTCAAAATTTAATAATTTCAGTATTTAATTAGAAAATTACCGGGCGTCGGTTTACAGCACCAAGAATGTTTTTATCGACTATATAATTGGTGGGATTTTGTGAAGTAAAGATATTATATTTTGGCTAAGGCCAACCGTGTACACATATACGATTATTTTCATCGGGCATATTTTAACATGATGAAATTGGGCCATGTTCGTTATGTAATTGAGGGATTGGTGTGCAAGGTACAAAGTTCTTGGCCAGGATGAGTTTATTGTAGCTCAACTTGTGTGAGCATTGGGATTTCGGCTTGTGAGAGCAGTATGCTATATTAGCCTATAAGTGCTTGATATGTTAGCTTGTGAGAGCAGCATACTATATCAACTTGTGTGAGCAATGATCGTCTATAAGCTTGTGAGAGCAACGATCCATATATTAGCTTGTGGGAGCTACTATCTATCTTTATCAGCTTGTGCGACCTACTATTTATCATTTTCAGCTTGTGTGAGCATAGTCGGTGTTGACAGTACCGGATAGATAGTATTAAATTGATAGATAGTATCGATTGGATGGATTGATGATTAACATCATGGGGGTTGAATTGATTGGTTGAGTGTGTGAACTGTACTGACTTGCAGGAAGGAACGGAGGCCAAGGTAAGTGCTCTGACTTGTGCTTGTGCTTAGGCAGCCCTTGGGGCGTATTTTCTTCCTAGTCGAGACTTAGGGGGTGAACTTGCTAAGACATCGTCTCACCGCATTGTAGGATAACACTTTCAAGTCCTTAGATGGTAGCTTCTCTCGAGCATTTTGGTCAACCAAAGAAGGTCACCGAGCAAAGGTGTTATATTCTTCTTCATGGGCACCCGAGGGGATAGGTCTATGAACTCGTGAGGTCCGTGGTCTGGGTTGATGCAAGTCTACCCCCATAAGGTACTCCATCAATATATATCATGGTATCGTCATGAGTGGAATGGATAGAATAAGGGTCCCATACCGGAGTCGAAGGTCCCTATGTCGGTTCTAGAGGTTGCTTTTGGAAAAG
>CM024721.1:49336510-49440337 GCA_014182545.1 Eucalyptus globulus
AACCGCCCTAGGGACGAAGTTCCCATTTAGTATCGCTTTTCATCCACAAATGGATGGACAAACAAAAAGGGTGATCCAAGCATTAGAGGACATGTTAAGAGCTTGCATCCTTGACTTTAAAGGAAGTTGGGATGAAAAGTTATATCCTGACCTACATGTATGATATGACGGTGATTATTACATGAGGATGTGTGTACATGTGGTATGATGACATATGCATGGCTCCAAGGTAAATTATGCATTGATGCTTGAATGATATGTCTTATGTTATGATTGTTATAATTGTATTGTGTAATGCATTGAGTGGTTTATTGGATCCTTTACCTGCTGAGTGGCTGTACTCACCCCTTTTGGGGAATAACGTTTCAGACTATATAAGATATCTCTGCTCCCACTATCATCGGTAGATGGATCAAGTTGTTGGATATGATCGTGAGGACGAGGATAGCAAAGGAAGGAACTTTTGGACGCCGACACTGATCGATGGACTTTAAGTATACAACTGTTGGAGGAGATGTTGGTCATTTTTTGAAGTATAGCCGAGTATGGGAGACTACGGCATTTTGATGTACCAATAAATGATGTCCATATGGTTTAAGTAAATAAAAGTGTTCGGCTTTTACCTATAAATGTTTAGTTGGTGTGTATCATTTTCTGAATATAGAGAAGGGAGTTTTTGGATGTGCTTCCATATATGAACTGCGCAAGAGACCGATCTAAAAGATGTACACCCCCAGGTTGTATGGACCCGCTGCAATTGAAATGGTATCAGAGTGACATGTTATTAGGTCAAGCGAATGGTAATCAAACTGTGGCGACCCTAACGGTTCGGGGACCGTTCAAGGGGTGCCACAATCACATAGCTAGGAATTGTCCTAGAAGACAAACGGGACCGCAGTTGCCGCTGTCACCACTGATGGGTCAGAATCGAGGAATCGCGCCACCGAATGCACCGCAGGGTGGTTTGAACCAACCTCCAATGCAAGGAAGGACGTACGCTGTCATTAGAGGATAGGCTGAGGACCCGCCTGATGTGATCACAAGTACGGTCTTGTTGAGCGACCACGCTGTTTATGCTTTATTTGACCCTGGAGCTACTCATTCATTTATAGCTGAGCAGTATGTTAAGTTGGTAGGAACCCAAGGAGCAGAAACCGAACTCTCAGCCCAGCTGAGAGCTTTGGGAGGCTTTTCTTGGCCCTTCCTAACCTCGCTTGGTGTCGCCGCTAGGAAGTTTGTCGCTCGCCTCTGCATCGCCGTCGCCGTGGACTCACCTAATCGCTAAACTAGTGAGTTTACTCATTAAAGCTTGCTTAGGAGGTTAATTATGCTTAAGGGTTATTTAGATTAGGCTAAGTATGATTTAGGTGGTTAGATTAGTTTAGTAGAAGCTAATTAGATTATGTGGCTTGATTAGTTTAGTGGATAATTAATTAAAGCTAATTAGGCAATTAGATTAGTGTAAGCTTAATTAGGCTCTTAATTAATTATTATGTATTAATTAATTATTTCGAATTTATTTAATTAATTTATATTGATATTATTATATTTAATTAATTTAATATTGTTTAATTTAATTTTCGGAATATCTTTAATTATTTATTATTTTCCGGGAATTATACCGGGATAGTCGGTCATTAAAATTTCGTGTTGATTGCTGTGGTGTTGTTAGTATATGGAATTGATTGTCAGATTGTACAATTGATTGATAAATTGTGCAATTGTGTGGTGGTTGGAAAAGTTGATATTTAATTAGAAAATACTGGGTGTCGGGTTTAGACACCAAAAATGTTTTTAGATACCATATCAAATAGTGGGACTTTAAAATGGAAGGATATAACTTTTTAAGGTTCGATTTGACCGTGTACCCACACATGATTATTTGTGGCACCCCGAAACACCTTAGGTCGCCACAGGCACCTATTGCTACACCTAATGGACACTAGTTACATCTCTTAGTAGAAGCGTTGTAGTTCATAGGCATTTTTTTTTTTGAAAACGGTCCCAGCGCGACTCATTAGCGGAAGCATAATTTAATATCACCATCTCTCCCTCCAACAATCATGATACAATGCACACCACTAATTTCCATAGGAAAAGATAAAGCCAAGCCACTTTTATTTACATATTTTCATGATGGATTTTCTCAGGTCGATACAATAAAAGAAAGCCAAGATTTTTAGCTACACTTGGCCAAATCCTAAAAAGATACTTCGACCCCTAAAGTGATCAAGTGACATCCTCCATCTAACAGTGGTGGCTACTCCCAAAAAGAAACATCAGCTCTCTACCCCTCACGCGGCCATCATACCCATCCTGGTGCATCGAGCGGTGGTGGCGGCAACATCCCCCTAAACACTCCATCTTGGCGGACATGAACTGACAGAAACTCCTGAATGACAGGGCCCTCAGCTAGGCCCACATCGTACATAACCAGCACTCGCACTCGCACAAATGTCAGTCCAGGGATGGTGACGCAGTCAAACTCCGTACACTCTACCTCTACATCCGATGGGAGGCCATAGAAGGTGCCTCACGTGACGGTAGGGAGCGGCATCTTTCTAATCTGAAATGTTGGTCCCCGAAGGGATGAGTACAGTCACTCAGCAGGTAAAAGATCCAATTAACCACTCAATGCATCACAATACAATCATAACAATCATAACATAGTACACACCATTCATGCATTCAAGCATAACTTACCTTGCAGCCATGCATATGTCATCATACATCTTCATATACTCATCACAATCATGTCACATACATATCATCATGCCATAGGTGATCATCATCATGTCACACACATATATCATCATGCCATAGGTGATCATCATCATATCACACACATATGTCATCATGCCATAGGTGATCGTCATCATGCCATAGGTGATCATCATCATGTCTCACACATATTATCATGCCAGAGGTGATCATCATCATGTCTCACACATATCATCATGCCATAGGTGATCATCATCATATCATACACATATCATCATCATGTTTCACACATCATCATCATCATGTCACACATCCATACGTATGTCATCATATCACATGTGCATGATTCAATTTCCACTTTTATCTTTCAATTTGATCACCACATCTCTCTTTCTCGGGATCAGCAATTGTATCCCATACTTTACCACTCGCACCCCAACCTGGCATCGCGAAAAAAACCTCCGGCACACACCACCGGGCATCCGACACCCCCACATTCCGGGCATCTCGCATCCCAACTGGCATCACGAGGCATCCCCTCGGGCACAAACCTCCGAGGCTTCCGGCACCCAACCGTTACGGGCATCTCGAAACTCCCAAGGACATTTGGCCATGTATCTCAATACAATCCGGGCATCCGGCACCCATCCATCCCGAGCATCCTGACACTCCCAGGGCATTATCAACCGCCTCCAACAGTTTCCTCATTTATCATTGTTCATGTTCACCAATTTATGTCACAACTCAGCATGTCATATGATGTAATGGCAAACAAGATCACTTTCATCCTTTTAATTCTTATAAGCATTTCCAATCATCATCATATATGCAGCAAGATACAATTACTAGAGACAATATGATCCGTGGAATCCATACAACTTAGAATAGTCCATAATACATGCCTTTTTGAAATTTACTAAATTCCAACTCGCACACTTTTGAAAAACATTTAAATTAAATATCCATATGATCCTCACAAATCAAAAAATCAGAGCATGTACTAGATAAGACATAAAGGTAACAATTTCATGAAGGACACATGCCCAAAAGAGTTTCACACAAAAAGATATAGCTCACACATTGCAACATGCAAAATTCGGACAAAGTCAGATTGCGCAGTTTTTGAAATATTTCGATTAAAGTACCCAAATGATCTCCAAAAATCATGAAATTTTACCGGGTTATATTCAAGACCCTAAAATATAATTTTCATGCAGACATCTAGGCCAGATTCGTTCTAGATAATTTTCTATGGACGTTTGAAGTTCCTGTTTATAGCACCGAAACGTCCAGTTTAGCTATCTCCGAAATATCGAGTTTTCACCTACTTATCCTTCTTTTTTTCCTCTGAAGTTTTGATATGTTTTGCCTCAAGAGGTTCCCTACAACTTTTATTAAGGGATCTAAGTGAAATTTTCAAAGGATAGTCACCATATAGGTCCAAGAAGTCTCGGGTGTCCAGTACCGTATTTCCAGATTTTCCGTCTTCAAAAGAAAATCGATTCACTAGTCTACACTTGCTCATTTTACCTCAAATTTGAGTATGTTAGTATTTAGGATGTTCTCTAAAACTTGTATGAAGAAGTCGAAGTGAGATTCTCGGTAGAAAGCAACATGCAACCAACGAAACTACCAAAAGGTCAGCAAAGCAGTTCCAGATCTAGTGTCTTCGTAGGAGGAGGTTTTGCCCCTTAAAACTCAACCATTTTGTCTCAAATTTTCGTATGTTATACTTTGAGATGTTGTATACAACTTTCATGAAGGAGTCGAAGTCAAAATACAACTGGAAACACGCATACAAGCCTCCACAAGTTTCTGGGTCAGGCGGTATGCACGAAATCAGCAAGCTCTTTCAAGAACAAATCACACTAGCTTCGGTTCCTTACCTCTAAACACCCAAGATTCAACACCATTTCAACCACACATGCAAGACACACATGCAAGAGTAGAAAATGGATCCTAACTTGCCTCTAAGATCAAGTGAACGACGGCACACAGACGGCACACGGATGGGTGAACGGATGGCGACGGGCGGACGAACGGCGAGCGGCTCCTTCTTCCTCCTCTCTCGGTTTCTCTCTCTCTCTTGGCTTGGTCGAAGCCCCTCAACCAGCCACTCTCTCTCTTTCTTTTGATTCCCCACAAAGCCATCATTGGCAATCATGAGAAGCCTCCCCAATAGCCAATGCATGGTGTCTTCTTTTTGTCACTTGGCAAGGCATGCAAGATGGGCTTGGGAGTGGGCTTGGAAGAAGTGGGCCGGCCTCTCCCTTTGTGGCCGACGACAGCCCCTCCTTGGGCTCCAATGGGCCGGCCATTTGGCCCACCAAAAGTCCATGCTATTGGGCCTAAGGCCCAAACCTAATTAAACCCCAACTTTACCTTTATACACTTTTAATTCTTTATTTTATATATTTCAAGTTTTAAATTTCACATGGCCAAAATCTTGTAACATTTTATCTATAGGAATTTAGTCTATGAGGTGCATGGCCAAGAATAAATCATTCTCATTAATTTATCCTATGATACCAATTTTTAACAACTTATGAACACAATTAAATAACACTTGGTCTTAAGAGAAAACTAATGGCTAAAGCATAACCATAGGAATTTCATTACCTAATTATGGGCTTTAATACATCTTAGAGCTTGTCTTGAATTTTTGGGATGCCACATTATTTTCCTGGATGTTTTTAATACGAAGAAAATGAGCCAAGTGCATTATCTTAATTGAGACATTTAAGTGCAATTCACGATGTCTTGGCCGTGATTGATTGATTGTGTGTTGGTTGTGAGAACCCGTCATGAGCGTTTACATCGGACGTTGCCCCTATATGGGATGCCCACCCAACGGATGCCGATCGCAGTAGATTCTAGACCAATGCTCCTTCGGGAACATTGTCGACGTACTGACGATGCTTGGCTACACCAGTAGACCGCCGAACATGGAGTAGGCGGTGCCCTAGAGGGGCGAGTTTAACAATTGGAAGGCATGATTGATTGAGCTAGATGTGCCTAATTATGAGACAAAACTGTGTGGCATGGTATGGGACGTGTCATAACAGTTTGGCCTTATAATCGGGACCCCTGTGATTGATTGAGTTGAGTGAGGCGTTTCAATTGTTATGTGCATCGATTTTATGCAATGTGTATATGAATTGTGCTTACGTGTAGGAGGGAATTGAGGTGAGGTAAGTCTTTTGTAAAATGTGGGTAGGCCACCCTTGGATGTATTTCCTTCCTAATAAAGTTTTAGGGGGTGAACTTGCTAAGACATTGTCTCGTCCCATCGTGGGCTTAACTTTTCAAGTCCTTAGAGGGTGGTTGTGGAGGACCCAAAGTCCCCGGAGCGTGTGGAGAGGAAGTCCAAAGGATCGGCGAGTGTGTCCGACCAGTAGGTCGTAGGACATCTTCTTTTTGGGACCGATCTTTTGTATTTAAACCCAGTTGTTTATAAAAGTATGGCTTTTGTGAATTGTTGCCCTACTTTTCTATCCCATGTTGTTTGCTGTCAAGGGTTTACTGTTTCGCTTCTGCATGTGCTTATTTGATTGGGTCGGCTACAAATCCTAGGAACGTTGCATTTGTATCAACCACCGAGGGATGTGCGCGCGCTCGAGGTACGGGGCGTGACAACTTTCATGTTGGACAACTTCAGGGAAACTAGAGTAATTGAATTTAGGCAAGAATCAATTGAAGATAATCTTAGCAAGAGTTGATTTACCAATTCCAACCGTCCCATGGATTATAACAAAACGTACGCCATCGGAGTCAACATCCAATGATTTTTTTTTTATATGGTTTTGATCATCCACTTCAACTAGATGGTTGGGAAGATCTCTGTTCTTCACCTTCAGCTTAAGTAGTACTCTCCAACAATCAATTTTATAAGCTCCCGTATCTGCCAGACATTTTAGATTAAGAAAATGTTGACAACATACTATTCCTAACTATCAAGCATATACAATTTGAATAAGATAAGCTAAAATTATAACCGGTTTACAAACAGTGGCAGTTATTCGAATAACAAATTTGAACCCATTAGAAAGTAACAATCTCAAGTTACAATGATAATCATCTAAAAACATTAAGTGCTCAAATTAGATGCTGCCCAGACGCCCATTGGTTGGGTTTAAACACTAGCACTTAGTTTCAATGCAGTGATTTGAGAGGAAGTGGAAATAAGATGGATACTAATAGTGTTTGGAGAAATTTACATTTATAAAAGGACTTTTGTGATAAAAAGAAGAAAAAAAAATTTGATTGGTGAAGGACAGGCAGCCACCGACGCGACGTCTCAAGTTGCACAACCTTAAAAGGCCACCAGAGACCATCGGCGAGGGTCGCTTGGGGTCTGGCAACACCCAGCGACCCCGGTGACCCCTGACAAGGGCCACTTGGTTGCGCGACCTCAGGCAGCCTTTCACAAAGGTCGCGGCGAGCTACCTAGATCTGGGTCACGATGAGGTTGCGGAGGTCGCGGCACTCCTCCAGCGATCCAAATTTGGGTTGCGGAGGTCGTAGTGACCCGCCTCGCTGATGTCGCATGACTAGTCGACGACAGTTGCTGGGTAGCCACGACTACGTTGGCCTCTCTCCAACCCGTCGTTGACCCATTGCAACCACACCGGCCGACGTCTAAGGATCCGAGGTTGAAGAAGATGAGCAATGGATCACCCTTTCGGAAATGTTGAAAGCCCAAAGCAGCCTAGGACCTACCTTGAGCTTTTAGCCTTTGAAAGACCAACATTTCCTCAAGGTCAGTTTCAAAAAATTTCCCAAACACTCAATATTTGGCGAAATGGACTTTGGACACCCAAAGCTCCTTCCAAATGTTGGTCCCAAACGCGCAGTCACTGACCGTAGAGAATCAACAAAATAAAGGAATAATTGGATGGTAATGTTGTTTGTATGCTTTCGAAGAAAAGAATGAAAATAAAGGAAATTAGGTCATTTCATGTTTGACGGAGGAAGGGAAAAGAATGAATAGGAATCTAAAATATTTTTATGACTATTTTGTCCTACTACTTATTCATAGACTAAATAAATGAAAAATGAAAAATTTAGTTACTTGGCCTTTAGCGTGTTAAAGATTCAATATCAGCATCAATCAATTCATGATATAGAAGGCATACATACATATATAGCGACATAGAAAGTTCACTTTACGCTGTGTCTCCAAGTCATGTCTGTCTCTCTCTCTCCCCATCCCTCCCTCCCTCTTAAAGATTCAATATCAACATCAATTAATTCGTGATATATAATGCATACATACATATATAGCGGCATAGAAAGTTCGCTTTAGGCCGTGTCTCCAAGTCACCTCTCTCTCTCTCTCTCCTCTCCCCCTCCCTCCCTCCCTCTTAAAGATTCAATATCAGCATCAATTAATTCATGATATAGAATACATACATATATACATACATATATAGTGGCATAGAAAGTACACTTTAGGCCGTGTCTCCAAGTCACCTCTCTCTCTCCCTCACTCCCTTCCTCCCTCCCTCCCTCTCAATGTCATTGAGATCTGGTTGACACCATCGAGATATGCCGTTGATCTGGCCATGACTGTTCCACATCTCAGCGAGATCTATAGATAAAAATGTCTTGAGGCGTTGTCAATAAACTACCCTCATTTTCGGATTTGTTATGAAGAAAGTGAGGGCGTGATGCAAGATTGCTGCTTCTAGTACCCATCTATGTACTAGTTATTATCTTGAGATTTAACAAGGCTGTAATCACTATTACGCTATTTGGTTTATAACTGTAAATCTTCTACACTGTTTGGTTTCATGAATAACATGTTATAGAGGAGCAATATTACCAGAATTTCCAAAATACTCCTAAAATTGGAATTATAAAACACATAATGTAATAACATTATTCCTGCGACTAAATATTATGCAAATGGTTTGCATTTTCTTTTCTTTTTTGCAAAAAGGCACCGTTGAAATGCTAGCAGTCTATATAGGTCCTTCAATGATAGTAGAGCAGAGGTGACCGGATCCGGATGCTTGCTTATCTACGTAAAATTGATAAATCGTTCTCTGTTGAAAACTGATATTCATCAAATAAGTTATAGTTACTTTTAATGCGCAGGCAATATTTTAGACTCATCAAACATATAATTAGTTCATATGCTAGCAGGACAAAATCTGTCTGTTTGATCTACACTGAATAAGCGTTAATATCTGCCGCTTTGTTGTTTTCTACTTTACCTTTTTTTCCTAAAATGTTGAAAGATATTTATTTCGCTATTTAATTTTTTTATTTAGGTTCTTGACAACCGGACGGGATGCTAACTTGGCATTTAACTATAACTTGACAGTGATTTCCACATTCGCATTAAATTTTTTCAACTATCGTATCAATTATAGGGATAAATTATAGTTACTAGAAGATAATTTTTTTTTTTTGGTCGGACTAGAAGATAAATTGAATATAAGACATTTTCAAATCTATGAGAAAAAATGCGTCCCTTTCAGATTATATTAAAATTAATAGCTGGAATAAGTTGTGTAAACTTACTCTTCTCCTTTCCCCTCCCAACCCGCTCTAGTTGCAACCTCACGTAGAGCAGCTTTCCACAGCGTCACCTCATCGGGACCATACTTCTTCTCATACTCAGACAGAATATTATTATACAATTTGGTTGTGAGCTTGACATCATCTGGTTTCACATCGAAGAAAAGGGAGAGGATCTCCTTCTTACCATTCGACTTTAAAGTACAATCTACCATATGCGCAACTTCATGGAGACACCTTACATTGAAAGTGAAGCCCTTAGAGAAAATGGGGATATAAATTTGAGTGTTGTCAAGGGCTCGCAAAAGGTTTCCACTTATCTTCTGACCAACTCGGAACTCTTCGTTGTCTTTGAAGACGTGGATTCCTTTCTTGATCATGTCATGATAGAGGCAATTAGTAAAGTTGTCCTGAGTATCCAGTCCCCTGTAACTCAAGAACACCTTGAACTCCATTCCTAAAGTGTTAGTGGATGTCGCCATTGCACAAAGCAATCGAGACTTGAGACAGAATTGAGCTGAACGAGAATTGTCAATGGACTAGCTTGAGGCGTGACATCAATCGAGCACAATTTAGAAACAAAAAAAAGAAGAGAAAAATAAAACAAGTGGTGGGTTAGGTTGGTCATTGAATCACAGCCATCAATTGGCAACGGCATTCGACCAAGAAATCGAAAACAATGCCAATATAAAGAGAGACTACCTCGTGTGCTGATTGATGGCTGACCGAGATGAGACAGCGACTAAGTAGAGACTAGCAAAGAGGAAGATCGAAGGGTGTCACAAGAGAAGAGAGAGAGAGAGAGAGAGAGAGAGAGAGAGAGCCTAGATTTGAGAGCGAGAACAAGAAAGTAGAGAAGTGGGTGTTGGCCATCGAAACGGCATCCCAGGATCAACATAGTTAGAAATTCAACATATTGAAGGAGAAGATGGAGATTTGCATACCTAATTTGAAATCCATCGTTCTTTATGCGGAGTGGTGAGAATCTGATGCTTAGGTTCTTCTCCTCTATCATCCTTAGATCCTAGCTTGATGAGACCACCCCTCATGGCTTGCCTTATATGAGGTGAAAGTGTGTTCGTGGAAGTAGAGAGGGTTAAAGGAAGGATCTTAATGTTATTTATAGAGTTTTCAGCTAGACCTTCTCATCATGGGCCAAGCCCAACTCGACCCACATAAGCCAGGCTCATATTCAACTATTAAGAAATCTTATGTCTTACCTTATTAGACCAAATCCGTAAAACGGTAAATTGCAATTTCAATTAATGTAGCCCACATCAGGAAAAATTTTATAGTGGGGCCTTAAACCTTGTTTCTTTCCATTTTTCTACTAAATTTTACACTCATAAAAGATGGGAGGAAAAAAAAAACCGAGGAACTTGCCCGTTGAAAAAGATGTCAAAACTTCGTTCCATGGAATTAGCTGGAAAACATAAGATCAAGAAGCGGACGGCAGCTTGCACGCGAAGTCGTTGAGAATTACCCGAAAACGACACGTCCCAGAAAACCGAAGCTCGATTCAAAATACTCGCGCGTCCCCAGATAGAATACAATAAGATAAGGTCGGCTGAAATCCCAGCCAAGGATGTTGACCTTGGAACCCACCAACTTGATCAATGGACTGTATCCTAGCATCCAAGCAAAGTCTTGATTCATTAATGGGCTGAACCTTCTTCAGATCTTCTTCCTCCTACTATTCTGGTAAAAAAGCAAAAAGGCGACGATACTGATGGGCATTTACTACCGGCATGGTTAGGAACAGAGAGGAGATGGAGAAGTTCAATGGGAGCATTTTCAAAGTGCACGGCACAATGCACTGAACCAGACCAGGTCATGAGCAATTAGGAAATTCACATGAAAGGAGACATGTCTCCAGCATCTAGAAAGAGACTCTCGAAACCTTTAAACAATGATTAATCAGCATTGCCGGCCACTGATAGGTTCATGTTCATCTGCATCTACATTATCGTAGGTGATGTTTGGGGGGAAAGATCCAGCAAAGCCGGAGAGGTGTATTCTGTAAGCATTATTTTTATATATCTGAGTTGTCCTCTTTTTCATGGGTATGCTATGTGACATCCTAGATTTTTCAGTTATGCTTTCAATTAAATTAATCGGGCGTTTTATCGATGCGTCTATGGTGCTATTCTCAGAGCTGATCACTCCAGAGATAACTAGACTATCTGGGGAAGGCACTAAGGAATTTTAATGCATTAAGGAATCGGCTACTCGACCGTGCTCATCTGCAGAGATTATTACGTCACAATTAAAAGTCGATTAGAGATCAGAGATAGGTTGGTTCAATAGAGACGTGTGGCTAAACGTGGATGATTCCACTAAATTACAAAATTCTCGTCGATCGGCACTAGAGTGATTTTTCTATCGTTTTGGTACCATGTGTCTGTATTTGAATCCTCGAGACTTTCACGATAATCAAGAGTCGTCAATGTATCAAAGAGGTTCATTATGGCTCAGAGAAAATCGACCATGGGTCATTTGTACTAAAAATTTATGAAAGCTACCCGGTAACCTAGGTCACGCTAAAATCGCGCCGAATTGAAATTAACTCCGAATTTGAATCCAATTTCAGAAATTGAAAGTTCAGTCATGTTACAAGTCATTTTAAGAGCATCAACTCAATCTCCAAATATTTTTCTGCAAACATAAGTTTTGGCAGAAAAAGTCGATATAGGGCCATTTTCGACCGGGAAATTCCGAGGGTAGTTTTTTATCGCGAAATTGGGATGCAAGTGGGATCAATTAGCGATGAAAAATACCAATTGGATCGATGACTCAATAATGGAATTTTTAGGAGTTGATTTGAATTGATTCAAGGAGGAATTGACATCCAATTGAAGAAAATTCAATCAAAATTCGTAGCCCCCATGGACACAACTTGTGGACTACTTCAGCCCAAAATCGGTCCCTTCCTTCCTCTCGTCCCACCGTCGACCAGCCCTCATCCTAGTAGCTGAAGACTTTAAGAAACTCAGAAAAATCGAGCTGCAGCCTCCCCTCGCTGTCATAGCTGCCCGCTAAAGCCGGAGTCGCCGTCGCTGCCGTCGCACGCCCAGCCGCGAGGCCGCATGACCCCGCCGTCCCAAGCCATCGTCCTGCTTCAGCCACAAGCCCGGGTAATCCCTGGAGCTGTTCAAGCTCACCTCGCCGTCACTGGAGCTACTTGGAAGCCTGCCTTTACCCGTCCAAGCTGCAGTAGCTCCACTGGTTTCGTCCCTACCCGTTTTGGCCCCAAGCCAGCCTTTGTTCAGCCCCTTTCTCGGCCAAGACCAGAACCACAACAAGTGGATTTTTCAGCCTCGTCGAGCCCATTTTCAAGCCTTTCCGGACCCCGAAAGGCAGCCCCGCTTTGAAGTTTATCGAGTCCCTCCGCGTCCTCGTCGATTTTATCCGAGTGGATCGCTTAACAAGTGAGTTTAACTCACTAATTCTCGCTTAGTAAGTTAATAACATTTAAGGGTTGATTAGTTTAGAAAAAGTATGGATTATGTGCATAGTTAGAATAGATTAGTAATTTAATTAATCACTCTAGTATTTATCTAGAGTGGTTCGGAAATTTTCTAGGCCCGTCTCGGCTTTTAATTAGGTTTTACGAGCCTAAGTTGCTATTTTTGGCATTATTAATTATTTTCCGTAATTATTTAATTAATTCTTTATTTTCCGAAAATTAGACCGGAATTTTATGCCGATTGCAATGGTGTGATCTGTTTATTTAATTGAGTTCTAATTTGTGCTGAATGAGTATAGTTGTGATTTTAGGAATTTATTCCTATATTTATTTAATTTCAGTAATTAATTGGAAAATAATTGAGCGTCGGTTTACAACGCTAAAAATATTTTGGAGGACCATATAAAATGGTGGGATTTGTAAAGAGGAAAATATTGTATTTTGTTTAAGGCCGACTGTATAAAAATGGTGGCATTCTTAGATGGTGAGAACAATATATTATATCAGCCTATGGGCGATATGTTAGCTTAGCGCGAGCAGTATACTTTATCAGCTTAGAGTGAGCATCATGGGTATACTGTATCAGCCTGTGGGTTCGATACATCGGCTTAAAGTGAGCAGTATACCGGTATACTATATCAACCTACGGGCTCTGATATGTAAGCTTAACGTGAGCAGTATACCTAGCAGCTTCTGGTGAGTATTATTAGTATACTATATCGGCTTGAGGGCGATATGTCAGCTTAGAGCGAGCAGTATACTGTCTATTGGTACCTTCTGGTGATCTATATTATCTATATATCAGCTTAGAGTGAGCAGTCCTAACTATGATCGGACTTTATAGATAGTATTGATTGAGATGACCGGGGGATGGTCTTGATGACATGGAATCGACTAAGTCGATTGATTGATGATTTGATATGAAGAGATGAATTGAATGGTGAAGTAATTGATTGGATTGTTATTTGAACTGTAACGACTCGCAAGAAGAAATCAAGGCCAAGGTAAGTCCTTTGACTCATGATTGTGCCTAGGCAGCCCTCAGGGCGTATTTTCTTCCTAGTCGGGTTTGAGGGAGTGAACTCGCTGAGATGTCGTCTCACCCTGTTGTGGGATAACATTTCAGGTCCATAGATGGTAGCTTCTCTCGAGCATTTTGGACAACCAAGGAAGATCACATAACAAAAGTACTTCATTCTGATCCATGGGCACCCTAAGGGGCGGGAATACGAACTGGTGAAGTCCATGGTCTGGGTTGATGCGCGTTTACCCAAAAAGGTGCCCTATTAATATAGGGCATGGTATCGCTAGAATCATAATGGACTGAGAGAAGGCCCCATACCGGAATCTGAGATACCTCTGTATGTGATGGAGGTTGCTTTTGGAAAGGGAACTGCAGACCCTATAACTGGTTCGGTGACAGATCCGGTGGACCCTAACCTTGAAGAAACAGGATCTCTTGTGTATTCAGTAATGGGCTCCAGTTGGAGTGTGGAGGGAGATGACGAGGAGGACGAGGACCCGTAGTTGCTTAGAAACCCCACCCCTGTTTTGTAGACTTTGTGAATAGAGTGGTTTGTATGGTATTTATGACTTGACTTGTTATATATATATACATATACACATAAGTGTGTTGTGATTATTGGTTTTAAAAATTATGGCCCTACTTTCCTATTCCATTGTGTTGTTGTCTGGGGATCATTTATATGCTTCCGCATGTGCATTAAAATGAAGGGGTCGGCGATGCGTCCTGGGACGTTGCTAATTAATTGACTGTAGAGGAATGGGCACGTGCTCGGAGGATCGGGGCGTGACATGCTCTGTAGTTTTTACCGATGTCCAAATACGAGAAGAGAACAAAAGAAATACTCACATTCATTTGTAGGAACATATAGCAAAAGTTAAAAGCTGAAGTACGACATCAAGCTGTTGGAGAAAACTCCTTTGATGTTTTGAAGATGATAAAACTTATCCAAAATTTATTCTGAAACATTCCAGACTTTTGTGTCAAAGTCTAAAGACTCCCAGATTTGGTCAAAGTCTGAAGACGCCCAAACTTTGTGTCAAAGTCTACCCACTCTAACAAATTCCAGACTGAACAAAAGTGAAGGATGAAGACATCTCCAAATAAGGGATTTTCTATCTTTCTTCAAGAGATTGGTTCGTATGTATTATATATGGACCTCTTGTTGGAAATATCACCTACGAGATTGGATATATTTATGGGAATCAATTTGGATACACCAAATCTTTTGAAGGACAAGTATTTTTGGTAAGAATCTACTTATGGAAACCAAGATCCTGATTGTATGGGCGAATAGGATTGACTGGCTTTCATCACAAATCGTCAAACGGCTCGAGATCTCCTTGATTGATTCTGTCCAACGGGTTGATTGAAAGAATTCCTTTGGAAAGTGCTAACGGTCGAGAAGGCATGAAGAAGTATTTAAGGAGGACTCTCTAGTTATTCTATAGAGCGTGTGAAAGAGAAATTCCAAAGTCTAAAGCTTCCCAGTATCTTGTCACTTCTTACTCTATGCTTTAAATTGTACTCAAAAGAGAGAAAATTATAGTGTGACTTCGTGAGAGAGTAGTGAATACTCGTCATTGTGAAGTTGAGATCACAAGATTGTAAATTCTCTTTTAACTCATAGTGGAATCCAGCCTGAAGGCTATCAGCGTGGGAAAGTGGACGTAGGCTTGATCTAAGCCGAACCACTATAAATTCTGTGTTCATATTCTCTTCCCTAAACTTCTTTATTTTGTTCGTAGTTCTATTTAACTGCTAAAGTCTGATCTTGCTTAAAGTCTGTTGTTCTGCAAACCCAGTTTTTAAAAATAAAATATTTTCATTGTTATTTGCAAAAAATTATCTTCACACCTATTCACCCATTTCTATGTGTCCATACTAAGCTAAAGATCCTCTATGGCTAGTACTTTGGCTCTAGGTTTGGTTGAAGGTCAAAGCAACACCAGACCTCCTTACTTTGATGGAAATGAATACAATGTCTGGAAGAACAAGATGAAGGCATTTATCAGATCCAAAGATCCTCTAGAGTGGGATGTTGTAGAAAAATGGATCAACCCTAAAATTGCATTAGCTTCATACAGAGGAAAAGAAGTCATTGATGTTGATGAAGCAACATGAGCTGAATTTACCAAGAGACAAGCTCTTGATGCTAAAGTAATCTACTCTTTATATTGTGCTTTATCTCCTACTAAGTGTAACCGAATTTCTTCCTGTGAAATAGCAAAAGAAGTTTGGGACAAATTGCATGTAGCCTACGAAGGAACTGACCATGTGAAGGAAACCAAAATAAACATTTTGCTTGGATAGTATGAAGCCTTCAGAATGAAGCCTGGAGAATCAATTACTGATATGTTCAGTCGATTTATAGAGATTGTAAATGGCCTGGT
Organism: Eucalyptus globulus; assembly: GCA_014182545.1. NCBI lineage: Eukaryota > Viridiplantae > Streptophyta > Magnoliopsida > Myrtales > Myrtaceae > Eucalyptus > Eucalyptus globulus. Next base: position 49,352,640 of record CM024721.1, read on the forward strand.
TTATCAAGGTCCACCAATCTCAGGACTAATGAAAGTCAATAAGCTGCTGCATGGGCTCTCGATAAACTGGAATCATGTGAAGACTTCAATTAGAGAGACCCAGAGGATCATGCCTCTATCAATTGACGAATTGATAGGCATGCTTCAGTCATACGAAGTGGAACAAATAAATAATGAAGAAGATTCTAAAGGTAAGAAGTCAATTGCTTTAAAGTCTAACGTTGATTCTGATGATACAGACTCAGATAAAGATATGGACGATGAAGAGTTGGCACTCATGATCAAGAAATTCATAAAGCTGAATAGAAAGGGAAAAAGATTCAACTGGAAGAAACAGAGCACGCAAAATTTCTAGAAGAGATTAATTAATGTGGCACCCCTGAAACGGCCCCCGATCCATTAGGGTCGCCACAATTTGCTTACCTTTCACTTTCCTAATAACATGTCACTCTGATACCATTGAGATTATAGTAGGTCCATATATCCTGGGGGTTTATAAATTTTATTTATTTTTAATCGGTCTTAGCACAGTTCATATAACGGAAGCACATTTGACATCTCCCTAACCCATACTCGAACTAAATAATACAATGCAATGCACACCAACTACATCTTTCAGATATATATATACACACACACACACGTTAGAGCCGAAACACTTTTATTTACATAACTTTGATGGACATCACGAGTCGGTACAACAAAAGACCAAGGCTTTACTAAGCTCGGCAATAACCCAAAAGTACCCAACCCCACATCAGTCATGTACATCGATCCATCATCCAGTGTCGGCTATCCAAAAAGTGTCATCCTCTACCAGTCACACATGCAATCACACCCAGCCCGGTGCATCGACTGGTGGCAGTGGTAGCATCCCCATCATGATCCCGTCGCGACGAACATGCACGGACAGGAACTCCTAGACTACAGGGCATTAGGTAGACCCACGTCATACATAACTAAAACTCGAACACGGATGAACACCAGTCCACGAACACCAGCACAGGGGTGCTCTGAGCACTCAACCTCAACATCAGACGGTAAGCCATAGAAAGTACCACATGTGACAGGTGACAGAGGCATCTCTTAATCTGAAATGTTAGTCCCCAAAGGGGTGAGTATAACCACTCTGCAGTAAAAGATTCCTCAAGCTATATCAAGCATTACTATTAATATCCAGATTCTAGTATGGTAGACAAAACAAGAAATTTAACAATAGGTATGTATCAAAATCATGAAAACCTTCAATGTAATAACAATGTAGTCCTAATGTGTAGTGCAACATATCCAAGATGGACAAATCTCAATCATAGGGTCAAACTGAAACATCACGTTCCATTCCATGCCATACACTCAGTCTTATATCTAGACCTACACACACTTATAATGGAATCTTTCATTTTATTTTTCAAAAGGTTTCATCCCTGGAGGACTAATGTTTGCGTCTCTTCGGCATTCGCATCCCTCTAGGCATCACGAAAGCCTCCGGCATTCAGCCATTTAAGGCCACCGGGCATCTGGAGCGAATCACGCCTCTAGGCATCTCATACCCCACCTGGCATCATGAGGAACCTCGAGGGCCTCCCATGAAAATGGTTACCCTGGCCATCCGGAATTACGTACCGACAAGCATACCACTGGCCATCCCGAAGCTCCTAGGGAATAACCTCCGGCATTCAGCCATTTAAGGCCACCGGGAATCCACAAGGCATCAACTCACTCGATCCTTTGGGCATCCCGACTCCTGGGGTATTGTTGACTCGAGGGTTCAACAGTAACAATTTAGCATTTTAATTCACAAAACATTTTCAAATGCTAAACCAAGATGTCTCATGGACCCTCTAACACATCTCAATATTGCACAAATATCCACAGCCAATACCATCATATCACATAGCCATTCGAAACACCTTCACTTCGGATACTTTTGTGAAAATTCGAGAACAGAATAGCCCGACTTTTGCAATGCACAGTTCGGGTAAAAGTTTTGAAATAAATACTAAATGGACTCATAAAATTAATAAATTTTGACACGTTATCAATGAGACCTAAAGGGAAAAATTTTATGAAGAACCCCAAGTCAAATTCCATACATATCAAGAGTAAACATTTCGGTATTTCTTGCTACAGTTTCTGTAAAATTTCCAGATTTAGCATTTCCGTATGAAAATCATTTTGTAGACCAAATCTTGTCCATTTATGCTAAATTTTTGATATGTTACTCTCACAGATGTACTCTCCAACTTTTGTTAAGACGTTGACATCAAATGTTTGCTATAAAATTCCAGAAAAATCGAGAAATCACCGGAGGTCATGCTGTTCTTGCGAAAACAGTTCGCTAGCCTAAAGAGGACTCTTCCTATACTTTGAGTTTCGGTATCCAACTTCCACAGCCAAGATTTACAAGCACATTACACCACAATACAGCCTCTTTACTTCTCAAAAATCCATCATAGCTAAATCCTTGAGTTCTCATTTCAATTTAAAAACGAAATCCACCAAAAACTTGCTCTATTCTTGCTCCAATACCTCGGCCAGCTTCATCTCCTTCATCAAAATCGACATGCAACTCCAAATTCCACATTTTCCCACGTCTACCAACTCCTCACTAGATAAAACAGCAAGCAAAACATAGATTGAAGAACTTCTACTTGCCTTAAGTCCTATGCGACCACAGCAAAATGGAGAACTCGGGGTCTAGGATGCGGCTTGGCGACGGCGAACTCGAGCGACGTCGACGGCGGCAGCTAGCGCACGCAGAGCGGGGCTGGTCTCCTTCTTCCCCTCCTCTCTCGCTTGCTCGCCCGCTCGAACTCTCTCGGTCTCACTCTCTCTTTCTCTCGGATTCTCTCTCTCTTGCGAGCACTCCCTCGCTCACTCCTCCCCTCTCTCTCCCTTTATCTTTCTTTCACCCTCGTGATTAGCTAGTAATCATGAGGTTTACATGGGAATGACAAGTGTAAGTTGGCTTTGGACAAGTGTAATATGGCATGCAATCTTCCTTCCCCCCTTTCTTTCGGTCGACGGCCTTGTGGGCCTCTTGGGCCGGCTTTGGGCCCGAAACTTTGGGCCAAGTTGTCCCATGTCCAATTTAAATAGCCCATAGAAAATATCAATAATAAGCCCATAATTCCTACACCACTTTAGGGCATTTGATTTTTATATAGGAATCAATATTATATTCCCATAACAAATTTCACATAGGGGGTTTGGTCCAAGAGATAAAACAAAGTGGCCGATAATGTAATTGTCCATATGGTCATTCAAAGACAAATCTCCTTTCCTTAAAATTGATATTTCGAGTTGTTGAAATTCTCGAATGCCACAATTCTCCCCTCCTTAGAGAATTTCATCCTCGAAATTAGACATTGCCTATGTCTCTTTAAACAAGTGAGGGTACCTTTCCCTCATCTCATTTTCACTTTCCCATGTGGCTTCCTCCACGTCATGATGTCGCCACAATACCTTAACCAGGGGAATTTTCTTCGTCCGTAGGACTTGTTCTTTTCGATCTAATCCCCGTATTGGCTCTTCTGTGTACCTCACTTTCTCATCCACTTTGATGGCTTCATGATCGAGTATGTGACCAGGATTTGGCTGACACTTTCTTAGCATCAATATGTGGAATACATCATGTAAATTTCCCAATTTATGAGACAGTGCCAAACGATAAGCTATGTCTCCTATTCTTTCAAGTACCTCGAAGGGTCCAACAAATCTAGGGCTTAACTTACTCTTCATTTCAAATCGAGATATTCCTTTCATAGGGGATACTTTAAGGAATACATGATCCCCCACATTAAACTTTAAAGGTCTTCTACGCTTATCTGCGTAGTCTTTCTGCCTACTCTAGGCTGTTTTAAGTCTTTTCCTGATAATTTCAATAGCCTTAGTAGTAATTTGTACCAATTCAGGTCCTGTCAATTTCCTTTCACCTACTTCATTCCAACAAATAGGGGTCTTGCACCTTCTTCCATATAATGCTTCATACGGAGCCATGCCTATACTTTTCTGAAAACTATTGTTATAGGCGAACTCTATCAAGTGCAATTTTTCATCCCAACTTCCCTTAAAATCAATAATACAAGCCCTCAGCATATCTTCCAAAGTTTGGATCACTCTTTCCGTTTGTCCATCCGTTTGAGGATAAAAAGTAGTACTAAATTGAAGCTTCGTCCCTAAGGCATTTTGGAGACTTCGCGAAAAATTTGAAGTAAACCTAGAGTCTCGATCATATGTGATTGTTACAGGAATACCATGTAAGCGTATCACTTGGCTTAGATATATCTTAGCAAGTTTATTCATCGAGTAGTCTACGCGGACCGCTAGGAAATGAGCAGACTTAGTCAAACTATCTACTATCACCCAAATAGAGTCGTGACCACTTGATGTCCTTGGCAGTCCTTGCACAAAGGCCATCGTCACATGCTCCCACTTCCATTCTGGTACGTCCAATGGTCTCAATAGTCCTATGGGTTTGCGATGTTCCGCTTTCACTTGCTGGCATGTTAAACACTGAGAAACGTGTTTAGCTATATCCTTCTTCATGCCATTCCACCAAAACTGTTGGCGTAAATTTATATACATTTTTGTACTCCCTGAATGAATACTATAATTACTCCTATGTGCTTCTGATAGGATTTCCCTTCTCACTTCTTCATTGTCAGGAACACAGAGCTGTCCTTGGCATCTTACTACTCTATCTTCAGAGACTTGAAACTCTGGTCTTTTTCGTAAAGACACAGCGTCTCGTATTTCCACAATCTTTGGGTCAGATTTCTGTAGAACCTTAACTTTCTGAATAATCTCGAGCTCAATCCTTAATGCAGTGAGCATACCAGTAAGGTGGTCTATTTCCAACTTGAAGTCTGAATCCACAATTGATTTAACAGATTCCACTCTGTTATTCTTAGACTAGCCATGTCCATAGCCAACTTTCAACTAATGGCATTTGCCACCTTATTTTCCTTCCCTGGATGGTATCGTATTTCACAATCATAATCTTTTAGTAATTCCATCCATCTTCTCTTTCTCATGTTCAATTCTTTTTGTGAAAACAAATACTTTAAGCTCTTATGATCTGTATAGATTTCAAACTTCTCTCCATACAGATGATATCTCAATATTTTCAAAGCAAATACTATAGCTGCCAATTCTAAATCATGGGTTGGGTAATTTATCTCATGAGGTTTCAACTGCCTTGATGCATAAGCTATGACCTTGCCATGCTGCATCAAAACACATCCCAGTCCTTTATGAGAAGCATCACTATACACTGTGAATCCATCGGATCCAGATGGTATAGTTAGGATTGGAGCCGTAGTTAACTTCCTTTTAAGCTGCTAAAAGCTTTTTCACATTTTCCACTCCATTCAAACCTCACATTCTTCCGAGTCAATTTCGTTAAAGGGCCTGCCAGGTGTGAAAATCCTTCTATAAACCTCCTATAATAGCCAGCCAACCCTAAGAAACTATGTATCTCAATCGGTGTTGTTGGTCTCGGCCAATTTACTACCATCTCAACCTTTGTAGGGTCTACTGCAATTCCATTTCCCGACACCACGTGCCCTAAAAATATTATTTGGTCTAGCCAGAATTCACACTTACTGAATTTGACGTATAACTTATGATCTCTTAGCGTTTACAATGCTATCCCGAGGTGTCGTTCATGTTCTTCAGGTCCTTTAGAATATATCAGGATATCATCAATGAAGACAATTACAAACTGATCCAAATAAGGCTTGAAAATCCTATTCATTAAATCCATGAATGCGGCTGGTGCATTCGTTAATCCAAAAGGCATAATTAGGAACTCATAATGTCCATAACAAGTCCTAAATGCAGTTTTAGGAATGTCTTCTTTCTTAATCTTTAATTGATGGTATCCTGACCTCAAATCAATTTTAGAAAAGACCGAACTTCCTTGCAGTTGGTCAAATAAGTCATCAATTCTAGGTTCAACTGTTTATAGTCAATACATAAACGCATTGACCCGTCCTTCTTTTTCACAAATAGAACTGGTGCACCCCAAGGTGAAGCACTTGGCCTAATAAATCCCTTATCGAGCAATTCTTGAAGTTGCACCTTCAATTCCTTCAGCTCCACCAAGGCCATTCTATACGGGGCTTTCGATATTGGTCCTATTCCAGGCATTAGTTCAATTTCAAACTCAATTTCTTGTTCCGGTGGTAATCTAGGCAACTCCTCAAGGAAATATGGCACCCCGAAACACCTTAGCTCGCCACAGGTACCTATCGCTCTACTAGTTACATCTCTTAGCAGAAGCATCGTAGTTTATAGGCTTTTTTTTTTTTTTGAAAACGGTCCCAGCGCAACTTATTAGCGGAAGCATAATTGAGTTTCACCATCTCTCCCTCCAATAACCATAATGCAATGCACACCACTAAGCACCATAAGAAAAGATAAAGCTAAGACACTTTTATTTACATATTTTTCATGATGGATTTTTCTCGGGTCGGTACACAAAAAGAAAGGCCAAGACTTTTAACTACACTCGGCCATAACCCAAAAGGATATCTCGACCCCTATAACGATCACGTGTCATCCTCCATCCATCAGTGCTGGCTACTCTAAAAAAGAAATGTCAGCTCTCTACTTCTCACGCCGCCATCACACCCATCCTGGCGTGTTGGGCGGTGGTGGTGGCAACATCCCCCGTATCACCCCATCTCGGCGGACATGGACCGACAGAAACTCCTGAATAACTGGGCCCCCAGCCAGGCCCACGTCGTACATGACCAGCACGCGAACTCGCACAAACGACAGACCAGGGATGGTAACGCACTCTATCTTCGAACACACTACCTCCACGTCAGATGGGAGGCCATAGAAAGTACCCTGCGTGATAGTAGGGAGTGGCATCGTTCTAATATGAAATGTTGGTCCCCAAAGGGGTGAGTACAGCCACTCAGCAGGTAAAAGATCCAATAAACCACTCAATGCAACACACAATACAATCACAACATCATAGCATAGTACATGTCATTCATGCATCCAAGCTTAACTTACCTTGAAGCCATGCACATGTCGTCATACCATGTGTACAAACATCCTCATGTACTCATCACCATCAATCCACACATATTCCATCATGCCATAGGTGCACATACAACCATGCACTCATCATCATCATGTCACACATCCATGCGTATGTCATCATATCATATGTGCATGATTCAATTTCCATTTTTATCTTTCAATTTGATCACCACATCTCTCTTTCCTGGGACCAGTAATTGCATCCCACATTATCACTCGCACCCCAACCTGGCATCGCGAGAAAACCTCCGGCACACACCACCGGGCATCCGGCACCCCCACATTCCGGGCATCTTGCTTCCCAACTGGCATCACGAGGCATTCCCCATGCACAAACCTCCGAGTCTTCCGGCACCCAACCATTCCGGGCATCTCGAAACTCTCGAGGACATCTGGGCATGTATCACAATACAACCGGGCATCCGGCACCCCCCATCTCGGGCATCTTGACACTCCCAGGGCATTATCGGCTGCCTCTAACAGTTTCCTCATTCATCATAATTCATGTTCACCAATTTATGTCTCACAATCAACCTGGCACATAATGTAATGGCAACAAAGTCAAATTCAGCATTGGATTCTATATGCAATTGCAAATATCATCACATGCTCAGCAAGATTCAATCACCTCAATCAATATAATTCATGGGGCTCATCCAAAACAGAATAATCATAAATTACAGCATTTGAAATTCGCACAATCCAGCTTGCACATTTTTAGAAAATATTTTTAAAAATTATGAAATTCGAACATGTGATAGTCAAGACATAATGGCAGATATTTCATACAGGACACTGCACCAAAAGACTCTCATATCATACGGTATAGACCGAACATTATAGCACCATTATCATAATCACTTAACTTGCACAATTTTCGAAATAATTTCAGTTAAATAGGCAAATGAACTTCACAAATTATGAAATTTGTATATGTTGTAGGGAAGACATAAATAAAAATACTTTATGTAGAACACTTTTCCAAAAGATCTTCATATAAAATGATATGACCCATGCATTGAAACTGATTAAGTCCGAACGCGTCAGATTACAGGGCTTTAGAAATATTTCCAATTAAATACCTGAATAACCTTCAAAATTCATGAAATTTGACTATGTTATAATCAAGGTCCTAAGTTAGGTTTTTCATGAAGAAACCAAAGTCAAATTCGTTCTAGATGATTTAATATAGACGGTTGAAGCTTCTGTTTCAATACTGAAGTTTCCAGATTCAACACCCTCCGAAAAACCACGAATTCACCTACCTATTCTTGTTGTTTTTCTCTAAAAATTTTATATGTTAATCCTCAATATGTCCTTTACGACTTTTGTTAAGAGATAAAGGTGATATTTTCAAAGGAAAGTCACTTTATAGTCCACGAAGTCACTGGAGCTCAGTACAACATTTCCAGATCTAACGTCTTCAAAATAAAAATCGTTTCGCTAGAGTATACTTGTTAGTTTTATCTAAAATTTGAGTATGTTAGTCTTCAAGATGTTCTCTACAACTTTCGTGAAGAAGTCAAAGTGAAATTCTCAGTAAAAAGTTACATGCAACACACAAAATCACCAAAAGGTCAACAAAACAGCTTCAGATCTAACATTTTCATAGAGGGAGGGTTTCACCCCTCCAAACTCATCCATTTTGCCTCAAATTTTAGTATGTCATAGTTTAAGATGTTATCTACAAATTTCATGCAGAAGTCGAAGATAAAATCCATCTCAAACATTGCATGCAAGCCACTACAACATTATGGGTCAGGCTGTTTACTCGAGAACAGATTTCTACTTCAAAACAACACCCTCAAAACTTCGGTTTTTCACACCCTAGACATCCGAAATTCATCACCATTCAATAGCACATTTTAGACACAACATGCAAGAGTAGATTAGGATCCCAACTTGCCTCTAAATCGAGCTAGGCGAGCACAACGGCGGTGAACGACAGACACATGAGCGGCTATGAGCGACGGACGAGCGGGCGGACTTCTTCCTCGCACGGCCTTCTCCTCCTCTCTCTCGGTTTCTCTCAGTAACTCTCTCTCTCTCTCTCTCTTCGGACGACACACCCCCTCCCTAAACCGGCATCATCCCCCTTAATTTCTCCACCTCCCATCATTAGCCATCATTACTAATTGCATGGCAAACACTTGGCAAAATCTTCATGCAAGGGAGTGGGCCTCTCATGGGCCTGTTTCCCTTGGTCGACAGCCCAATGGGGCTCCATTCGGCCAGGCTTGAGGCTAGTCATGGGCCGGTGGCAGCATCTTCCTTTCCTTGGGCTTCTCAGGCCGGTCGAAGGTGGGGTGAGGCAATTGGGCTGGTTTGGGCCTTCAATTATCCAGCCCATCCTCATCCTAATAATTCACCTAATCCTTAATTATATAAACACCTAATTGGAATTTATAATTCACAAAACTTTGTGACCTATTTTAATAAATTCCAATCCATAATCCCCCATGGCCAAAAATAGCATTTTCCTATTAAATCATTACCCATCAAAAGCTTGGCCAAAGTCTTAATGCAAGACATGAATTTGAGCACCTCTAAAGATTGGCAAGGAATTCTAGGATGCCACAGAAACACATCCTGAAATTCCCTGACTATTCGAATCTCATCGATTTTAGCCTCTTTCTTAGTAAGATCTCTTACTACTGCTAGGTATCCTTGACATCCTTCGTCAAGTAGTTCACGAGCTTCTACCATTGAGATGATGGCTATAGAGGGGTTTGTCTGACCTCCAAAAGATTCAAAACTAGATTGATCAAGTAACATGAACTGGATCACTTTCCTATAGCAATCCACCTTAGCTCGATACTTATAGAGCCAATCCATTCCTATGATAACATCAAAGTCATACATAGCCATCACAACTAGATCTATTTCCATATCCCATCCTTCTATAGTTATCTTACATTTTGCACATATCATCGTGGATAATACCATATTCTTTAAGGACATTGAAACACAAAGAGGCGTCTCAAGAGATGTAGTTTCTATTTTACTCAATGGCTTATATCTCTCAGATATAAATGAATGCGTAGCACCCGTATCAAACAATGCATATGCCTTTTTGCCATTTATAGAAATCGTACCTGAGATAACATTTTTGGAATCTTCCGCTTCCTCTTGGGTGACCGCATACACCCTTCCTTGTGCTGGTGGTCTCTGTGGATTCCTTGGTAAATTTGACCCAACAGTACGTTGTTGCACTTGTCGCATCGAGTTGACACTCAGCTGTGACCTCTCTTGTCGACAATTTCTCTTAAAGTGCCCTATCTGCCCACAACCAAAACATTTTGGTGGACCATTACAAAATCCTATCCCATGCTGTCCACCACACTTCTGACAAGTATTACCCTAGTAGGGTACCTTCCCTAGAACCAGGCCACCCTTGGCTTTTCCAAAATTTCCTAAATTATTCCTCTTCTTAGATTCCTAGGGTTGACTTTGTCTAGGATAGGGTCTCTTACCCCTTCGAATATCACTAAAGGTCATATGCTTCTTGGATTCCAATCGCTCTCTTACTAATTCTTGCTCTACCAACTGTGCCCTTTCATAAATCTCATTATAATCTCTTATATTCAAAGGCACTAGTTGTTTCCTGATATCAGTCCTCAATCCTTTCAGGAATCTCTTAGCCTTTTCCTCTCGATCCTCAATCAGTCTGGGAGCATATCTAGACAATTCAGAAAATTTTGCCTCATACTGGTCTACTGTTAGCTCCCTTTGCTCCAATTGAACAAATTTAGTGATCTTCTTATCCCTAGTGCAGTCAGAGAAATGCTTTCTATTGAAGGCTCTAACAAATTCATCCCAATTTATATCGGTACCTGGTGAAAAGATCGTGTCTCTCGAAGCTCACCATCAAAACTTTGCATTTCCCTCCAGCTGGTACTTTGCCAAAGTTATTTTCTCAGCATCATTGTAGTCCAACAACCTGAAAATTCGTTCCATTCCATCAATCCATTATTCCGCCTCCTCAGGACTTCCTGTTCCACTAAACTTAGGTGGCTTCAGCTTCAGAAATTGTTCCACTAGTCCTTGAGGGCGACGTTCCACTCCGGGTTATCAATGAGACCTAAAGGGACAAATTTCATGAAGAACACCAAGTCAAATTCCATACATATCAAGAGTAAAAACTTCGGTATTTCTTGCTACAGTTTATGTAAAATTTCCAGATTTAGCATTTCCGTATTAAAATGATTTCGTCGACCAAATCTTGCCCACTTATGATAAATTTTTGATATGTTACTCTCACAGATTTTCTCTCCAACTTTTGTTAAGACTTCAAAATCAAATTTTGGCTAGAAAATTCCAGAAAAATCGAGAAATCACCGGAGGTCATGCTGTTCTTGCGAAAACAGTTCGCTAGCCTAAAGAGGACTCTTCCTATACTTTGAGTTTGGGTATCCAACTTCCACAGCCAAGATTTACAAGCACATTACACCACAATACAGCCTCTTTACTTCTCAAAAATCCACCATAGCTAAATCCTTGAGTTCTCATTTCAATTTAAAAACGAACTCCACCAAAAACTTGCTCTATTCTTGCTCCAATACCTCGACCAGCTTCATCTCCTTCATCAAAATTGACATGCAACTCCAAATTCCACATTTTCTCACGTCTACCAACTCCTCACTACATAAAACAACAAGCAAAACATAGATTGAAGAACTTCTACTTGCCTTAAGTCCTATGCGACCACAGCAAAACGGAGAACTCGGGGTCTCGGACGTGGCTCGGGGACGGCGAACTCCAGTGACGTCGACGGCGGCAGCTGGCGCACGCATGGCGGGGCTGGTCTCCTTCTTCCCCTCCTCTCTCGCTTGCTCACCTGATCGAACTCTCTCGGTCTCCCTCGCTCTTTCTCGATAACTCTCTCTTTCTCTTGGATTCTCTCTCTCTCTCTCTCTCGCGAGCACTCCCTCGCTCACTCTGCCCCTCTCTCTCCCTTTATCTTTCTTTCACCTTCATGATTAGCTAGTAATCACGAGGTTTGCATGGGAATGACAAGTGTAAGTTGGCTTTGGACAAGTGTAATATGGCATGCAATCTTCCTCCCCCCTTCTTTCGGTTGACAGCCTTGTGGGCCTCTTGGGCTGGCTTTGGGCCCGAAATTTTGGGCCAAGTTGTCCCATGTCCAATTTAAATAGTCCATAGAAAATATCAATAGTAAGCCCATAATTCCTACACCACTTTAGGGCATTTGATTTTTATATAGGAATCAATATTATATTCCCATAACAAATTTCACATAGGGGGTTTGGTCCAAGAGATAAAACAAAGTGGCTGATAATGTAATTGTCCATATGGCCATTCAAAGACAAATCTCCTTTCCTTAAAATTGATATTTCGAGTTGTCGAAATTCTCGGATGCCACAATTAAGGACAATGAAACCAACAAAGATGTGATATGCTTCGAATGCAAGAACAATTGGCATATCAGACCTAACTGTCCTCTATTGAAGAAGAAGAAAGGAAAAACTGAGAAGTACAAGAAGGCACTCAAAGCTGAAACCTGGAGTCACACCGAGTGTGAGGAAAGCGAAGAAGAATATGCCAACATATGTCTAATGGCTCATTCCGAATCAGACTCAAAATCAGAGACAGGCTCTGATTCAGATTCAGACAATGAAATTAAGGTTAGTGATTTAAAAATTCATGCCAAAGTCTCTAGATACATATATGAACTTTGTCTTAGTCTCAAATCCTCTCTTAAAAGGGTTTGTAAACTAAAAAGAGAATTCTAAACTCAAGCAACACGAAATTTCTTGGAAAGAAAATTTTGAAAGTCTGAAAACAAATTTTTATATTTTGAAAGAAAATTATGACTATCTTTGAATGGAAAATACTTTTTTGAAAAGTGATATCTCAAATATAACAAAAAGATTTTCAAAATGATCCTAGAAAATGGAGAAAATTCTTTCAGTTCAAATTGCCTACTTTAACAAATCTGGTTTGGGTATGACTTCAGAAACTATTCCATTAATAAGTTTTCCCAAAGTGAAAGAAAAAATTAAACAAAGACCTACAAAAGCTTCTTACAAAAATCATTTTCGAAATGTCCTTTTAAAACTTGTTGGCCGAAGTGCATTCACATGTTCAAAGTGTAATACTTTACAACATTTTGAGAAAGAATGTCCCAATGTTTGGAGACTAGTTAAGAAGAACTAGGCTAAGACTGTTTTTAATACTAACCCTCTTGGACCTAAGAAAATCTGGTTACCAAAAAAAGTTTGAATTTATCTTTTGATCGTAGGTCACTATCAAAAGAAAGATCAAATGGTATTTTGTATAGTGGTTGTTCGAGGCATATGATAGGAGACTCAAGCTGCTTTATAAAGATTGTTAGACCGAATGGAGGAAAAGTATCTTTTGGAGGAAACAGTAAAGGAAAGATTGTAGGATGTGGAATTGTGAAGATTTGAAACCTAACTATCAACAATGTTTCCTTGGTAGAAGGATTGAACTATAATCTGCTAAGCATAAGTCAGCTTTGCGATACTAGTTTTAGAATAAACTTCCAAGAAGGTATTTGTTCTAGAACAAGTCAAGACTTCTCTCAATCTTTCACTGGGCGAAGGCATGGCAACATTTACCTTCTGAATGTAAACCTAGAAAGTTCTCAGTGTCCTATTTCTATTCAAGATGAAGCAAGTCTTTGGCATCGGAAGCTTGGTCATGTCAACTTGAAGCAAATTGCCAAGATTTCTTCTAAGAAGCTTGTTCGAGGACTTCCAAATCTGGCTTATCAGAAGAATGAGTTGTGCACTCCCTACGTTCTGGGAAAATAGGTTAGAAGCTCTTTTAAACCTATAAATCAAGTCTCTACCAATCAAGCTCTGCAGCTTCTTCATAAGGATCTTTTTGGTCCAACCAGAACTCAAAGTATTGGTGGAAAGAAGTATTGTCTAGTAATCGTGAATGATTAATTTCGCTTCACTTGGATCGACCTTTTGGCAAGTAAATCTGAAACCTTCTCTTATTTCTCAAAGTTTGCCAAGACAATTCAGAATGAAAAGGGTTATGCTATTCCGAGCATATAAACTGACCACAGAGGTGAGTTTGAAAATCAGGACTTTGCTAAGTTCTGTGATGAATCTGGTTTTCAGCATGTTTTCTCTTCTCCATATACTCCAGAACAAATTGGGGTTGTGGAAAGAAAGAATAGATCCTTATAGGAGATAGCTAGAACTCTCTTAATAGAGAACAAAATATCCTCTCGCTTTGGGGCAGAAGCAGTTTCAACTGCTTGCTACATTATCAACAGAATATTCTTGAGGCTTATACTAGAGAAAACTCCTTATGATGTGTATAAAGGAAAGAAGCCAAATGTTTCCTACTTTCATGTCTTTGGCTGCAAATGTTTTATTCTTAAGAATGTAAATGATCGATCTAGAAAGTTCGAAGCAAAATCAGATGAATGAATCTTCCTTGGTTATTCGACTTCAAGTAAAGCTTACAGAGTCTTTAACAAGAAGACTCAATCTGTGCAAGAATCCATGAACGTTAAGTTTCAAGATTATGTAGAGAATCCACTAGACCAGACTCAACTTAAAGAGTCTGAACCTGCTCCAGACTTTACAAAGTCTATTTCTCCTAAAGAGGTTTAGACTTCTGGAGAACAGCAACAAGCAGAACAAGAAGATTTAACAACTGCAGAGGATTAACCAACTTTCAAACCAAGCAGCAACTGGAAGCACAAGTCAAGTCATCCCAAAGAACTCATCATTGGTAACATTGATGAAGGAATTCGCACCAGATCCAAAGGAAGAAAGGAGTCTAGTGCACTAGAACTTGTTTTTGAGATAGAACCAAAAGGTGTAGATGAAGCCTTGTTTGATGAAAGCTGGGTAGAAGCTATGTAGGAAGAACTCAGACAGTTTAGCATCAACGATGTATGGGAACTTATTCCAAAACCCAAAGGCAAATCCATTATTGGAACAAAAAAGGTTTTCAGGAACAAGATAAATGAAAATGGCAAAGTGGTCAGAAACAAAACAAGACTCGTGGCAAAAGAATATACACAGGAAGAAGGGATAGACTATGACGAGACATATGCACTAGTAGCGAGGTTAGAAGTAATTAGACTATTACTTGCTTTTGCTTGTTATAAAAATTTCAGGTTATTCTAAATGGATATCAAAAGTGCATTCCTGAATGGATTTATACAAGAAGAAGTCTGTGGAATAACCACCGGGATTTGAAGATACAAGAAAGCCAGACTCAGTCTACAAACTGAAAAAGGCCTTGTATGGACTCAAGCAAGCACTTCAAGCCTAGTATGAGAGGTTGAGTATCTTTCTAACTCAGGATGGTTTTGAAAAAGGAAGGTTGATACTACTTTATTTATAAAGAAAGAAGGAAAAGACTTTCTACTGGTACAAATTTATGTATATGATATTATTTTTGGTTCTCCTAACGAAAGTCTTTGCAAGAAATTTTCAAATTCTATGCAGGATAAATTCAAGATGAGCATGATGGGTGAGTTAAATTTCTTTCTAGGATTACAAGTGAGACAATCAAAGAAAGGTATATTCATTCATCAAGAAAAATATGCTAAAGATCTTATCAAGAAATTTGGGTTGGAGAATTGCAAGAAAATAGAGACTCCAATGTCAGGTTCTTCGAAACTAGACAAGGATGAAGATGGGAAGAAAGTAGGTCAGAAGCTATATAGAAGCATGATCAGTTCACTTCTCTACCTTACTGCTTATAGACCTGATATTTTATTCAGTGTATGCATGTGTGCGAGATTTTAGTCTGACCCTAGGGAATCTCATCTAAGTGCTGTAAAACGCATTATTAAATATGTTACAACCTGTCCAAAGTTGGGTCTGTGGTATAAAAAAGAATGAGACTTTACTCTTCTTGGATATTCAAATGCTGATTTAGTAAGTTGTAAAGTCGATAGGAAAAGCACATCTGACACTTGTCAACTGCTGGGAAATATGTTGATATCTTGGTTCTCAAGGAAGCAAAGTACTATGGCACTTTCAACTGCAAAAGTAGAGTATGTTGCTCTTGGGAGTTGTTGCTCTCAAATCCTATGGATAAGACAACAACTAAGAGACTTTGGGATTGAAGAATCGTGTACTGAAATCAAATATGATAACACTAGTGCTATTAATCTCACCGATAACCCAATTCTTCATTCAAGGGCAAAACATATAGAGATTCGACATCACTTTATAAGAGATCATGTCAAGAATGGGGAGATTATGATTCAATTCATTGACTCGAAGAATCAGTTAGCAGACATCTTTACAAAGCCTACGGAGAAAAATCTATTTGAATCTATTCACACCAAACTGAATATTATTTATATTTCGTAGTAAAGTCTGAAGTGGCCAGACTCAAATTTTCCAGACCCTACATCAATAAAGTCTCGAATCCAGGTATTTTATTTTTGGAATCAAAATGTATGATTATTCAAATCATTATTGGCCTATGTTATTTTTTGAAGTTATCTTTTTCGAATTTTTGAATTTTTTGGCAGTTTTTATTTTCAGTTATTTCAAAAGGCAGTTTTATTTTTCCCGTGACGATTCAATTTTCCTTGTGACTTTTCATTTTCTTTATATACACTTTTGTATGTCTTTCGAAGCACTTTTTCCAAACCCTAAAAGATAGATGCTCTACTCTCTCGTTTCTACTCTCTTCTTTTTACTCTCAAGATTGTTCCGCAAGTTTCAAACATTTTCACTCAAATCAGTCTGAGAAATCCTCCAAGCCCGCTAGTATTTCTTACCAAAGGAAATTCTCTTGGATTGCTAACCAAGGACCTCGAGGCACGCTAGAAGGACGGACTCATTTTGATCTTACAGAGGAAGACTCTTTGTGACATCCTGGAATTTTAGTCATGTTTTCAATTTAATAAATTGGGCCTTTCATCAACGTTCCTATAGTGCTATTCTCAGATTTGATCACTCATGAGATAACTAGATTATTTGGGGAAGTCATTAAGGGATTTTAATGCAATAGACTTGAGAATTTGACTAGGAATCGGCTACTCGACCGTGCTCATCTGCCAGGGTCCTTATGGCATAGTTAAAAATCGATCGAGAGCAAAGATAGGTCGATTAGATTGAGATGTGTGGCTAAACGTGGGTAATTCCACTACATTACAAAATTCTCGTTGACTGGCACTAGACTGATTTTTTTATCGTTTTGGTACCCTGTGTCCATATTTGAAATCTCGAGATTTTCATGACTACCGAGAGTCGCCAATATGTTGAAGAGGTTCATTGTGGCTCAAAGAAAATCGACCATGGGTCATTTGCACTAAAAATTTCTGAAAGCTACCCAATAGACTGGGTCACGCTAAAATCGCGCCAAATTGAAATTAACCGCAAATTTGAAAGTTCTGTCATGTCACGAGTCATTTTAGGAATGCCGACTCATTTTCCGAAGATTTTTCTGCAAACCGAGATTTTTGGTGAAAATTCGATATATGGCCGTTTTTGTCCAAAAAATTCATAGGACCGTCTTTGATCGCGAAATTGGGATGCAAGTAGGATCTATTGACGAGGAAAAATTCCAATTTGGTCAAGGGTACGTCGATGGAAATTATGGGAGCCGAATTGATTTAATTCAAGTGGGATTTTGGTTCAATTTGAGGGAAATCTTGTGCAAATTCGTAGCCCCCCTTGGACCCAACCTTTGGACCCTCTCAATGGCTTCCTGTGGAAGCTTTGGCAGCTGGAATTGCAGAGGAAACCAGCTGGGCATTGGTGGGGTCAACCAAGGGGACAAAGAGATAGAGAAGAGACCAAGGTGCCCCCCTCCAAGGTCAACCGGGTCCCCCCCTTTCTCTTTCCCTTACCGTCGACCCCCTCCCCATTCCAAACTAGAAAAGCTTCACAATCTCCAAGAAACCGAACTAGCAGCCTCCTCTCCATCATCGCATGTCCGTCAAAGCCTAGAGCCACCGCCTGCGCTGCCCAAGCTTGCACGTCCACTAGCCACTGCTCGCCCACATCTACGCCCAGCTTGTTGCTGTTCTGTGTTGTCCAACCATCCAGCCACTCGCCTGGCCTCCGTGCATCGCCGTCGTGGTTGCCGGAGCCACTGTTGAGCGCCGTTGTCACCCGCAACCACCCCACAGCCCATCCCTGCCCGTTTTAGCCACAACTAGCCATTTGATCTAGCTGTTTCGACCAAGATCAGTAGCCAAAACCCAGCAAGGGTTGTGGATCTTCGAGGCCCATTTTCGAGCCTTTCCCGACCCCACTTGGTGTCCCTGCTTTGGAGATTGCCGATCATCTCTGCGTCCCCATCGTCGTGGTCTCGTTGGATCGCTAATCAAGTGAGTTTACTCACTAATCTCCGCTTAGGGAGTTAATTATGCTTAAGGGTTGATTAGTTTAAGTTAAGCATGGACTATGTGGATAGTTAGAATAGATTAGTAATTTAATTAATGGTTATTGCATGTTAGATGGTTAGAGTAGTGTAATTAGAGCCTAGATAAGCTCTAATATTTGTCTAATGAGTCTTGGAATTTTTCTAGGCCCGTTTTAGTATTTAATTAGGCTTTTCCGGCCTAAGAGTGCATTAGTATTTATTAATTATTTTATGTAATTATTTAATTAATTTTTATTTTCCAGAAATTAGAACGGAATAACCGGTGATCGAAATTTCATGCTGATTGCAATGCTATGGTTGGATTATTTAATTAACTGTTATTTTGTGGAAATTGAGTGTGATTTGTAATTTTGGGAATTTTTCCCAAAATTTAATAAATTATGTAATTCATTGGAAAATATTGGGCGTCGGTTTACAGCGCCAAAAATGTATTTTCGAACTGTTGGAATTAGTGGGATTTTAAAAAGGGAAAATATTGTATTTTGGTTAAGGCCGACCGTGTACCTACACACGATTATTTTTATCAGGTATGATAAAAATGGTGAAATTCTCAATTAGTGAGAACAATATACTATATCAACCTTAGGGCTTTGATATGTCAACTTAGCGTGAGTCGTATACTTTATCATCTTAGAGTGAGCATCGGGGGTATATTATATCAGCCTACGGGTTGATATGTCAGCTTAGTGCGAGCAGTATACTAGTATACTATATCAGCTTGAGGACCTTGATATATCAGCTTAGTGCGAGCGGTATACCTTATCAATTTAGTGTGAGCTATATTAATTATCAGCTTAGTGCAAGCTATACTATCTATCTTTAGCTTAGAGCGAGCAGTTCTTGATGGGATCGAACTTGATAGATAGTATTGATTGGAATGACCATGAGATGGTCTTGTTGACATGAAATCGACTGGGTCGATTGATTGATTGTTCGATCTGCTATGACGATTTAATCTGTTGATGTGATACAATGAATTTGTGAATTGTACTGACTTGCAGGAGGAAACCGAGGGAAAGGTAAGTCCTCTGGCTTGTACTTGTGCTTAAGCAGCCCTTGTGGTGTATTTTCTTCCTAGTCGGGTCTTAGGGGGTGAACTCGCTGAGACGTCGTCTCACCCCGTTGTGAGATAACAATTTTCAGGACCATAGATGGCAGCTCCTCTAGAGTGTATTGGATAGCCAAAGAAGGTGACTGAGCAAAAGTATTTCATTCCACTTCATGGAGACCCAAGGGGATGGGATTATGAGCTGGTGAAATATGTGGTCTGGGTTGATGAGGCCTTACCCCATAAGGTACACCATGAATTCAGATCAGGGTATCATCAAGAGCGGAATGAGAAGAGAGAGGGTCCCACACCGGAGTCTGAGGTCCCATTGTACGTGCTAGAGGTTGCTTTTGGAAAAGGCATGGCAGATCCTCCTGGTGGTTCAGTAGTGGATCCAAGTCTGTCGAAGCCTGAGTCTCCGGAGTACTCGGCTGAAGGCTCCAATGAGGAAGAGGATCTGTAGTTCTATGAGCCCCCATGTTTTGCGGACCTTGTATCTATATATCAGCTTGTATTGTATATATGACATGGTTTGTTGTGTGTGTGTGTGTGTGTGTGTGTGTATAAGTGTGTTGTGGTTTGGTTTTCAAAAATTGTGGCCCTATTTTTCTATCTCATTGTGTTATTATTTGGGGATTATTTATTTGCTTCCACATGTGCATTAAAACTAATGGGTCGGTGTTGCAACCTAGGATGCTGCTATTTAATCGACCACTGAGGGATGGGCACGTGCTCGGAGAATCGGGGCGTGACACTCTCTATGCAACTCTTTACAGCATTCTCAGCAACAGTTTACTCAGAATGTTCCGCGTGAACCCCTGGAAGAGGAAGTTGTTGAAGACATTGAGCCTCGCAGAGCCTCGAGACCTCAGGTTCATTATAAGCTTTACACTCATTTAAAACTGGGTGGAACTCCCATGACTGTTATCGATGAGTTTCTAAGAGAAAAAAGGTTATAAGAACAAGACTTTGTTCTTAAGGAGGATGGAAGAGTTAAGAATCGCACCTAAGGGATCGGCATACAATGCCTTTCTGCATTTTCCTGTAGACCCTAAGTTTGGTTCGAATCATCCTGAGAACAAGGATGATGATGAGAAATTTTATTCTAATTTTCGACTAAGAATGGGTGTTGCTTCAAATGTTCCTAGAGATAGAACGAAATTGTTTCGTTCTAAGGAACACAAGAGGGTTTACTCACAGATGCTGAAGAGAGGGGTGATGAACCCTCGTATTGTTGATTTTGATTTCATAGACTCTATCAGGGTGAAGTTAGCCTTACTTCAACTGGAGAATTTTTGTTCTGAGACAATGATTGATTATCCAGAATTGACTGCTTATTTCTATTTGAACCTTTCTTTTCTTGACCAAAATCATATCACATTTACTATGTATGACAAAGCCTATGTGGTAGATGTAGACAAATTGGCTGATATTATTGGGGTGGAAATGAGCAGTTTCCAACCAATAAATGTCTCTTTTGGTCAAGCAATGAGATTCCTTGTCAAGGACAGGCTACTTAAAGGAGGCATCACTTATTCCAGACTGTTAGCCTTAAACGTTCGGTTGCACAAAGTGGTCATTAACTGCATCAGACCAAAGGCCGCATCGAAAACTGATGTTTCCAAGTTCAAAGCTCGGCTCATGTTTGCTATTCTCAATGGGATGAGGTTTTCACTCCCACACACTATCATGATGCACATGCATGGGACGGTTATGAAGGACAAGGGACAGTTGCCCTATTCAGTGCTGGTTACAAAATTGTTCAAACACTTTTAGATCGTATTTCCCACCTCTCTCTGCTCTAGAACTATTGCTTCTATGGTTATAGGATTGAAAATGATTTCAAAGATGAGGTTGAAAGATCTTAATAAGGTTATTGAGCGCATGAAGAAAGAGTCCAACAAAACCAAAGTAGATTCTGCTGCAAGGAAAAGAAAAGGCAAGGAAGTTGCAAGAGAACCCGTCAAGAAGACAAGATCTCTCATTTTGCAAGATGAAGAAAAGGATGATGATGTGTAACGAGCTGTGACGTCCCAGGGCGTCACGTACTAAGCGCAAGCGGAATTATAATTATTATTGACATCTAGTAAACTCCTTTGAATAACGTATAGTATTTACCATTGAAGGTTAGCATGTATAACATGGATTATTTAAAATCCTAAATTTATATTATAAGGTTATCCTGCAATGCACATAGACAATATCATAAAAGGCTTCATTTCATTTTATCATCATCGGGGCATACAAAATTATCGACCTGGACTTGTTCCATGTTCTTCGCCTATATATTTACATCATATACAAAACAAAAGTACGGCATAACAAAAGCCAGGGATATGGGTGAGGGTGTCTACTCCACGAGCTTCCCACACTAGCCCGCATCTAACAAAAAACAAAAGTCAGTCAGCCTCTACACGATCCAAGGCGTCTAGGTGCCGTCCATCCCCGCTCCAGGTCCTCCTGCTCCAAAGGGTAAAGGTCCGAACATCTCCCCTTCATGGTTGATAAACCATGCAACGAATGTCATCGGTAATAACTCAGCTCTACCGTCATGCAGCCATAAAGTCGCCTCATACTTGGAGAAAACCATGTCAATGTTGGGATCATACATGTCATGAAGAGAAACATCAAGACGAACTACCGCCCCGTATCGAGCTACTGGCGGTACATCCATACTATCAATCTGAAAATGTAAGGTATGAGCAAACAACCTTGCTCAGTAAATAATGATAAAACTCTAACTTAAACAATCCACAGCCATCCAAGTTACAAGTGAATCATCAAACAATTTAGGATGCTAAAGGAAGTATATCACAAGCATAAACAATTGGATAATAACACACTATGTACATAATCACCTTATGAGCATCCATTTCTGATGTGGACATCGAGTCATATCGAGGAGGAAGTGATAGGGACCCATTGTCTATTCCTACTGGTTCGATTACTCGGCGCGGGCCAAACAATTCAGGCAAGCTGTTAGCGTCATGGTTCGTGATCTTTGGCGTGAAGATGACCTTGGATCAAATCTTGAAGAATCTTGGAAATCTTGGTGCAATTTAATTATCTTGCTACCAAATAATTGACCAAGTCAATTTATATATATTCTTGTTTAAGAATATTCTAAAATAGGAATATTTTAGAATATAACGCATTAGATTTTTAGGGTTGGTTTTTAGGGTTTGTGTGGCAGCCTATATAAAGGATTTGCCAAATTTCTTTGGTGACAGAGATATATTTTATTTTTGAGGAAAAGAATTGAGAGGTTCTCTTTTACTGTTCTTTTGAGGACTTGACCTAATCAAGATTCTCTTATGACGGTCAATTCGACTTATCGAGTGAGATAGCGAATTCTTTCGCTTGTGGCGTCTATAACGTTGGTTGGTTGACATGTGTTCGTCAACAGGTCACGTTCATACCGAGGTTGCCAATCACAGGTTTGATTGGAGGTCGAGGTTTGCAATTCGCACCACCGGGGCCTTTGTAGAACGATCCTTCTGCAACGATTCACATCAATTTCTATGCTTACCTTTCTCAAACTCAATCTCATATCAAGATGTAATGCAACAATAATAAATGAACTCACTCGCCAAATATAATTATATTTAATGTGCATAAAATCCACCCTCGAATCAGTCACAACCGCGACTCTACTGGCCTGATCGAGTCACTTCTGGAAAGTATGTTATCCAGACTTCCACAATACCTCTAATTGTGGGCATCTCACTCCGAGGCATCTCAGCATCACTCAACTAAGGTCATCCCAAGACCACACAGCAAGGGGCATCTCACTCCGAGGCATCTCAGTATCACACAACCGAGGCATCCTTGATCACACACAAGGGCATCTCACTCTGAGGCATCTAAATATCTCTCTACCGAGGCATCCAAGACCACACAGCAAGGGCATCCCAAACTTCCAGGGGCATCACCGGTATCTCGGTACCGATGGGTTCATTCATCTTAAGCACACGTTTCACACCACCACACCTTTGATTAATGCTTTTGTCGTATGCAAAATTAAATACTCTAAAGTATCTATCTAACTCTCATGAACCTAGCACACGTGCGTTTCCAAATTATAAGATAAAACCCATTACGTCATGTCCCATTCCATGGCGAACAGATTTTTATCCCATAATCAAGCACTATGCACCGCACTCATTGGACACACATGATTCTATATGCACTTATATCTCAAATGATATATGAGACTTACTCTTATATGACTAACATAATTATGAGGTTTATTAGGCTCTATGTACATCACGAAGACTTAATATAAAAGACACTTCATCTAATATATGTTCTCGGGTCAAGACAGTTTACTAACTAAATGTACAGTTTTGGTTTCGGACACAGAAGGTATATTAATTCTTGTCTAAATATTACCAAATTTTAGTATGTTATACTTAAGACATAGACTAAAAATTCCCGTGAAGAAACTTAAGTCTGATTCTCACTGTATTAAGAGTAACAGTCGCCATAATATTTACTAGTACCCTGTACCGACGTTCAGATTTCGTATCTACAAAGAAAATTTTTTCACTAAACAAATATTATCGATTTAATCTCAAATTTTGACACGTCATTTCTTAAGATGTGTTATACAATTTTCATTAAGGATTAAAAGTCCAAATATAACTAGGTAAATACAGAAAATTCGCATAATCAGTAAAGGTCAAACCGTTTCTCACAAGAGCAGTTTACTGGTTTTACTAAGTACACTTCTGTCTCTATGTTTTTATAGTCATATGGTTATAGCTACTTGTATAACTTGATCTTATAGATGTTCTATCATGTAGAATAGTTTCTTTCTTATTTCTATTAACATACATAAAGAAAACTAAACACAAACAGAAGACTCCATAACTGTTTTCACTTAGAACAGAATAGATGCACAAATTTTCTCACTTCTAACTCAACGAAACAACTTGTCTATCCACAAATCTCTTCTAAAATACTCCAATGCTTACTCACAGCAACTCAAAGCAACTTCAGCATATATTTCTCTTACAAATGATCAATTCCACAGCTCGGCTCGAAGTGTCGTTGCATCCGTAAGCCACTTATCGTGATTTCTACCAAAACAACACACTCGGCATCCATTTCATCACTTCACTCAACAAAACAGCATACTCACACTTGAATTTCGAAACATGCAGTCCTCAAAAACAACATGCAATGGCTTCTAACTCTAATCTAACACTTACTCAGCTTAGATTAATCACAAAACAGCAACTACAAACTATATCCATCACTGTTTGGTTAGACCCTCAAGCTCCCTTGATGAAACAATGGATAACTTTCAATTTAGAGTTAGTTCTTTCCTTACCTTGCTTTAGCTACTAAAAAACACACAGATGCTTCAAGATCAACACTTAGAATCAGCATGCAAGAAGAAGAAATCACAGGTTTGCTTCTGGTTTGCTTCTGGTTCTACCGCTCAGCCGAGAGAAAAGAAAGATGAAGATGAAGATGAGGGTTTCTCGGTTTTATATGGAGAGAGAGAGAGAGTACGAAGCTTAAGGGGGAAAATAGGCTACAAGCTAATCCCTAGGCTAGAATAATGATGAAATTTGCTAATGATTGTTTTCCTTGAAGTTTACATGTCTTGGTTCATGGGAATCAAAACCGTGGGTGAAGAAAAACAAAGAGAGAAGAGAGGTGTCGTGGCCTCTAAGTTTATTCTCTCAAGTTTAATTTGTCACTCAAAATTAATTAGTCTCTAATCCGAGTCATTAGTCGGTTCATTGATTTCTAATATTTTTCCATTTATTCCCTTTTGTTTCAACTTGATTTCAATCCTTTTGTGATTATACAAAGTCATGGCATAACATATCGAATGACATAACATATCGACTAGTCAATGTTAGTCTATAAAGAATTCATCACAAAAAGAATGCTAAAGTTATAAGTAATTTACTAATCAAATCACCTTGACTATAATCTATTAATCTTAACTAAAAATAAAATCACTCGGGCCTAATTATCCATTCCTGGCCCAACAGGCTCAATCTACAACGATCCGGCCCACTAAACTTATAAATCTAATAATTCCGAACCTTGGCCCGCTTCAAGTCAATTCTAAGCCCAGCTTTCCCATTCGAATCTACAAGCCCGGTTCTAAAGTAATTGTGTGGCCCACTTACTCTCAAGCCCACACGTTCCTCAAAGTCCACTGGGTTCACTTTCCGGTCCGTTCTAGATAAATCTAAGTTTCTAATGATCTAATTTTGCTATTGACGGTCGATGAAATTTGGGATGTCACGTGATGATCTTACCATTTCTACACTTGCCTTGAAGAATCTTCGAAGTTTTGTTGGTGCTGAACAACCATTGCACAGAGAAGGAAGAGAAAGAGCAGAAACAGAGCCAGAAGAAGAAGCAAGAAAAGAAGAAGAAAGAACAGAAGGAAGAAGAGAAGAATAAGAAAGAAATGAAGCAGAAAGAGGTCTTGTGGATGAATCTTATGAGGCAACCACTGCCATATCTTTATCTGCAGATTCTGAAGCAACTCGGAGTGGTCAAATTGGAGTACATACAGAGGAAGCACATCACTCTCAACCTGAAAAGGAGAAGAATCAAGAAGAAGAAATCCTGTCTCCACCCGTAGGCACACAAACAGGGGGAGTTGTTGAGCAAACAGGGATTTCTTCTCCTCTTTTACGAGTGGTGGTATCAGTCAGTCTCCAGCACACCTTGAAGATATCTATGCTTCTCATTTTCCTGAAGTAGACATTGAAGAATCCACACCGAATCATGGAACTAGGCAAGTTGATGTTCCTTCATTTCTGAACTCTCCACGAACTCATTTCATTGAGGCCAGTGCGCAAACAGAACCAAATGCTGATTATCCATGGATGATCAAGCTTCTTTTAGAAGTAAAGGCTTAGCAATATGCTTTGGAGATTGAAATTCAAAAACTCCGTATTGCATTGAGATCCTCCTTAGACTTTCACACTGAAAAAGGTATAGTCCTTAGATACTCAAGTACAGACTCTGAATCAGTAGGTATCTCGGACTATTTCCCATAATCAAGTCGAGCATGAACAGACTCGTCAGCTTATCAAGACTGTGCAGAATCAAGTCGAGAATGTTCATCTCTAGTGCTAGAAGCTTGAGGAATCAGTGCAGACAATGGGGGATTTCTAGCTTGTTCGACTTCCCAAACAATCTTGATTCTTTTTATACTCTCTCTATTTTAACTTTTTCCACTTTTTGCTGTTGACAAAAATGGGAAGAATTAATAGTTTTTTTTTTCCTAAACCTTTAACTTTTTGCACTTTTTGCAGATTTGATTTAAGTGTGTTTTGAACATTTTTTGCAGAACTTCTTGTAGTAGTGATGATTATGGAGGCGAATGTGATTGTTTAGATCTTGATATGTGTTTTTCAAGATTAACTTGTTTTCTGTGATTGCAGAATCGATGTTATCTACATCCTCAACTAACTGTTTTTATAAGATATCATTAATTGCTAAGAGTTGTTTTGCAGGTTATAAATCTTTAAATCTGCAGAGAAGTTTTGTCACCATCAAAAAGGGGGATATTGTTGGAGAAAACTCCTCTGATGTTTTGAAGATGAAAAAACTTTTTCAAAGTCCATTCTGAAGAAGTCCAGACTTTTGTGTCAAAGTCCAAAGACTCCCAGATTTTATCAAAGTCTGAAGACGCCCGGGCTTTGTGTCAAAGTCTGCCCACTCTGACAAATTCCAAACTGAACAAAAGTGAAGGACGAAGACGTCTCTAGATAAGGGATTTTCTATCTTTCTTCAAGAGATTGGTTCGTATGGATTATATATAGACTTCTGGTTTGAAATATCACCTACAAGATTGGATATCTTTATCGGAATCAATTTGAATATACCAAATCTTTTGAAGGGCAAGTATTTTTGGTAAGAATCTACTTATGGAAACCAAGATCTTGATTGTCTGAACGAACAAGATTGACGGGCTTTCATCAAAAATCGTCAAGCAGCTCGAGATCTCCTTGATTGATTCTGTCCAACGGGTTGATTGGAATAATTCCTTTGGAAAGTGTCAACGGTCGAGAAGGCATGAAGGAGTATTTAAGGAGGACTCTCCAGTTGTTGTATAGACGTGGCATCCTAGAATTTCTTGTCAATCCTTAGAGGTGCTCTAATTCACGTCTTGCATTGAGATTTTTGGCCAAGCTATTGGTGGGTAATTATTTGATAGGAAAATTCTATTTTTGGCCATGTGAATTATGGATTGGAATTTATTAAGATAGGTCACAAGGTTTTGTGAATTATAAATTCCAATTAGGTGTTTATATAATTAAGGATTAGGTGATTATTAGGATGAGGATGGGCTGGACATTTAAAGGCCCAAACTAGCCCATAGCCTCACCCCATCTTTGGCCGGCCCACGAAGCCCAAGGAAAAGAAGTAGCCGTCGGCCCATGGCTGGCCCAAGCCTAGCCGGATGAGCCCATCATGTGCATGGGAGAATTGACAAGTGTTAATCCCCCTAAGTCCAAGTGTCATGCATGCAATCAAATGATTGCTCATCATTGAGGGGAAGAAAATAAGAAAACCAGTTTGATGATGAAAGGGGGGGTGTCGACCGAGAAGGAGAGAGAGAAAGAGAGGGTTACCGAGAGAAAGAGAGAAATTGAGAGAGAAAGGGAGAGTGAACGTGTGGGAGAAGAATGAAGGAAGCCGATTGCTGCCGTTCACCACCGTCAAGTCCGCCTCGCCCTCCATTTGTGCTCGCTGTTTGCTCGGTTTAGAGGCAAGTGGGATCCTTGATCTACTCTTGCATGTTGTGCCTAGTGTATGTGATTTAACAGTGACAAATTTCGGATGTTTAGGATGTGAAAAATGGAAGTTTTAAGAGTGGTGTTCTAGATTTGTAAACTGTTCTTGAGAAAACAGCTCGACCTTGGATGTTCTAGTGGCTTGCATGTGATGTTTGAGTTGAATTTTGGCTTTGACTTCTGAATGAACGTTGTTAAGGACTTCTTTTAGTATAACATACTAAAATTTGGGATAAAAAAAACAAGTATAAGTGGGTGAAATCTTTATTCTTTGGAAAGACTGAATCTGGAGATTTCGATAACTACCCTTGATGAATGCATGGACCGTAAGGCAATATTTTTGTTTAAATTTCACTTCAATTTCTTAACAAAAGATGTAAAGGACATCCTGAGGTTTAACATATAAAAAATTTAGAGAATACAAACAAGAATAGGTAGGTGAAATTGTGGTCTTTCGGAGATGTTTAGATCTGGAAATTTCGGTACTGGGAACAGACGTTTTAACCGCCTATATTTCATCACCTAGGACGAATCTGACTTTGATATATGCATGAAGTATTTACCTTATGGTCTTGGCTACCACATAGTTGAATTTCATAAATTTTTAATGTCATTTGGGTCTTTAATAAAAATATTTTCTAAAACTGTGCAAGCTGGATTGTGCGAATTTCAAACGCTGAAATTGACCTTGTTGCCATTACATCATGTGCCATGTTGATATTTGGACACAAATGTGGATATGAATTATGATAAATGAGGATACCGTCGGAGGTGTGAGCTGACGATGCCCCGGGAGTGTTGGGATGCCCGGAGGTGGGTGCCGGATGCTCTGAGTGTGTGTGCCGGATGTCGTCGGGAGTGTCAGGATGCCCGAAGGTGTGTGCCGGATGCCCGAGGTGTGTGCCGAAGGTTCCTCGTGACGCCAGGTTGGGTGCGGCGATAAAATGTGGGATGCAAGTTACTAGTCCTAGGAAAGAAAAATGTTGTGGCATCCCAAAATTCAAGACAACCTCTAGAGGAATTAAAGCCCATAATTAGGTAATGAAATTACCTATGGTTCATGCTTTAGCCATTAGTTTTCTCTTAAGGCTAAGTGATATGCTTGTTGTCGCGACCTAATTTTTTCGGGGTGTGAACCACTTAGGGTTTGGCTAATGGATTGTTAAGCCTAAACTTAACTCGGGCTCTCCCAAGCCCATACCAATTCACGACTTTAGGTTCAAGTTTTTTAACATGCAATTGATTTTTAATTAGGAGTCGCCACTAATCTATTTTTGGTGGGTCGATTAGAAACCCAAGTAAAGTAATGGGAGATTTACTTTACTCCTACGAACCAAAGATTTATGAGTTCGGGGACTTGGTTACGCTAGATTTCTCTAACGCCCTTTCGGTACCTTTTCTTTTATTTTTGAAAAAATGTTTGGCAAGCAGCTTGAATTGATTTTAAATCTATTTTCCTAACATGCGATGTGATCATGCGGGTGTGCAAACCACCAATTTAACACCCAAGAAAAGCAATGAATAAATTGCAGGACTTACCTCATAGCAACGAAAGCATCTGCGGTGTTAGATCAGAATTCACATCATCAACCCTAGATATGATTTCTAATTAACACGCAATTTCTTTTTTTAGTTTTCACTTTATTTAATGTGAATCATGCTTTATGCAATGCATGCCACTGATTTAACATGAAATGATATGACATGGCAACATGACTTTAGCTATATGACCTAAGCGATATGACATAAATAAGCATGTAATCTATCCTAAAGCATGAGATGGATTTATTCTAAAAAAGAATTATTTTGTATTTTCCATGAGATTCGAAATTAAAGAAATGCAACACTTAAATATGCAATCTAAATTAATCTAATGACATAATTCTAATGACAGGCAATTTCTAATTAAATGAACCTAACAAAAATCACTAAATGACGTGCATTGTATGAACCTAATTCTATATGACGCGCACATAATTTTTTATTTTCTTAATAAGCATGCAATCTATCCTAATATGCAATGACATGGAAAGAATGCCATAATTCTAATTTTTATAACGAAATTCGAAATTAAAATTGCCAAATAATTAAACGTGCAATTCAAATTTAAAGCTAACATCCTAAATAATTGCATTTTTTTTTGGATTTTTATTTAAGGAATTTGAAATAAATAAATTTCCTATTCTAAACATGCAAAATAATCCTAAAATAAGTAATGTTCTAACATGAACCTAATCTAACTCAAATATATATTTTTGGGTTTTTCTTTTAAGGGAACAATCAGATAGAGGCATCAAGAAGGCACGGCACCAAATCAAGCAAGATATCATCCATGTCCATTTAATTTTAGGAAATAAATTAACGAATCGTATCTCGCGCATGAGATCGGATTGACCAATTTTTAACAAAATCACGAATCATATCTCGAACGTGAGATCGGATTTGTGATTTTTCCGTACGATTGCGGGTCATATTTCGAGCGTGAAATCGGACCGTCAATCATATGTACGTTGCGAAATTAGGAAGATTTCCCAATTTAGAAGGCTACTCGAAATTACGGATATCATAGCATATCGGGAATTTCCATCATGTGTATCAACGGATATTTCAAATGAGGAAACTGAATATTAGGAAATCAAATAAAACGAAATTTTTACCAACTCCGATATTGATTTCCAAATTTGGACCTTGCGCAATCGGACTGGGATCGCAATCGGCGGGCAACGGGGTGGTGGATGACAACTAGCGGTGGATCGTGGTGGCGATCTGCTGCAAACGGTGGTTCGGCTTGGACAGCAGCCGAGATGGTGGACTCACGGTGATGCCTCGATGATTCGAGACAGGTGATGATGGCTCACGAGCGGTGGTTGCGACGCGACGCACTTGCGAGGGAACCGCTCACGATAAGGTGGCTCGCCGAAGGAGATCGTAGCGAATTAATATTTGGTCTTTTAGTCGGACCAAATAATCTCCACCGAGAGCTCTAAAGTCAATACCTTTTTGTCTTCAATCTCACGTATGCTTCTTTCTCAAGAACTCACGGTTAAGTCTCCAGATTTCACCATGCAATAAAAGACAAATTCCACCGCTTCTTTTGCATTGGAAACGCCCTCATGTGCCCATCGAAGAATCTGGTGTAAGTTGAGTTGTTCAGAGAATCATCAAAGCAGTCGCGGCGGGTTCAAGACTTGCTAATGGATGACTTGATTAATTGCCTCTAGATGGACGTCGGGGCGGCCGTGGGAGACGACCGATGCTCACGGAGACACCTGCAAACACGAATACTGTGAGTTCAAGGAACGACGACGCTTGGCTTGTGGTAAAACTCGCTGGCTGCGGGGCGGTGACTGGATTCGGTCAAGGAAGACCTGCAATAATAAAAATTCAAACGAGAGCAAAATAATTGGATCAGTGGAGGTCTCGGGCACGTCAAGGACGCCTGGAAAATTTTCTCTCATTCCATGTTGATCTCCAAGCATCGCCAAGTGGAGCTTTGTTAGAGCCGCCAAAGTCCGAACGTCGTGAGCTTTCGACCTTCGTCATCGGAGGCTCCTTGGTGTGTGATCATCGTCGAAGGTCGCACCTCGGCTGGATGGCAAATCGTCATGGATTCTCGGTGGTGAAGGCTTCTCGACAGGGAAGCATTGACTATTTATTTTCTCTGGACAACACCCAGAAGAAGACAAATCCACCACTTGGGCTTATTTCATCAAAATCTTGGTACTTGTTTTGCCTAAGGACTTCAGGGCAACGAGAGATGCAGCTCGGACTTCAGGCTCGCGAGTGGTGGCCACAAAAATCTGGCGTGACTTTCACGTATGTGGAGAGATATTGGCCTTGCTGGACATCGGCGAATCCATCGGGCATAGATGAAACTCCACAGGAGTCTCGGTGGCTCTAAAATATGATGAAAGTGACTCAGACGATCCTGAGTTGTGTTGGAGAGGAGCTTGCCGAGACCGCTGGACACTCCTGGGACCTCGACCTGAGGTGCGTCGCTGGTGGCAGAACTCTTGATGGATCAGCAATAGCGACGTGAGGGTAGGCGTAGTGGTGAGGCTACGTGAGGATTGCAGAGATAACAAGGTCACGGCCGCGAAAGGGACTTGGCCGTGACTTCTCGTCTTTCTCTTTTTCTCAGTGTGTGCGCGAGCCTCCCCTACATACGGCCGTGTGTATCGATATATGTGGCCTCCTTAAACCCGTTTATTTATAGGGCACGGATTAGGGTTTTTAAATTTTCAAAATCCATATCCACGAAGATTTCTTTTTGAAACGCAATATTTGCTTTTTTCCAAACGTAATATTTGCTTTTGAATTGAAAGCTCACAAAGATAAATCCGTAAAATATCTCCGAGAATACGGGCTTGGACCGATTTGCTTTCTTTTGTGGGCTTAGTCCGACTCATCAATTTAAAGTTTTAGAACCATCAATTCAAACCATTTGTCACCGATCCAATGTAAATGCAAATAAAAAATAAATGCACCTAAAACTATATGCTATGCGATTAACTACTTTTTTTAGGGATAAAATTAACCCCTAATTTTTTTAATATGATAAACGTCTAAATGGGTCGCCAAAATTTAGGTGTCAATAGCTGCCCCTCTTTGAAGGTGAGCTCGAAGAGGTTGCCTTCAAAGACAAATTGAAACCTAAATTTTGGTCATGAATATGCAATAAATGATTTTTTGTTGGAACATGAATTCCATTTTTTCAATGCAATTTATATGATGCATGGAAATACTAATGCAAATGATGGATGAGCCTACCTGAAATAACTTACCTTCGAAGAGGATAGAGTAATTCGAGATAGTGGGTGTTACCTGTCCAAGACCCGTACCATTCTACGGTCGCCTAGAATAGTAACATGACTTTGTGAGATACTGCTTTCCCAGGACCCGTACCATTCTACGGTCGCCCAGTATGGCAGAAAGGAGCTGCTTTCTAGGACCCGTACCATTCTACGGTCGCCCAATACGGCAGAAAGGTTTTGTAAGGAACTGCTTTCCCAGGACCCGTACCATTCTACGGTCGCCCAGTACGGCAGAAAGGTTTTGTCTAGGACCCGTACCATTCTACGGTCGCCTAAACGGGGATTCACTTTCCAGGACCCGTACCATTCTACGGTCGCCTGAATAAGGAATAGGTGTTGTCAAGGACCCGTACTATTCTACGGTCGCCTTAATGAAAAATTGATTTTTCAAGACCCGTACCATTCTACGGTCGCCTGAATGGGGAAATTGCTTTTCCAGGACCTGTACCATTCTACAGTCGCCTGTTAGAGCAATAAATGTTGTCTAGGACCCGTACCATTCTACGGTCGCCTAGACTGAGGTTTTGCTTGGCTAGGACCCGAACCATTCTTCGGTCGCCCAGCCTTGCGACAGAAATCATCCGACCAGGACCCGAACCATTCTTCGGTCGCCTTAATCAGATTGAATCTGGAGGAAAAATCTTTGGGGGACAACTCCATTGAGTGTCGGTGTAAAGGACTCTGGGCTACGAAAGCACGCCAGGTCGATAAAAGAAATCCGGGCTACGGAAGCACGCCGGTTCGATAAAATGGACTCTAGGCTACGAAAGCACGCCAGGTCAAGAACTCCGGGCTACGAAAGCACGCCGGGTCAATGAAGGGGACTCTGGGCTACGAAAGCACGCCGGGTCGATATAAAGGACACCGGGCTACAAAAGCACGCCGTGTCTACTAAAAGGGACTCTAGGCTACGAAAGCACGCCATGTCAATATGAAGGACACCGGGCTACAAAAGCACGCCGAGTCTATTAAAAGGGACTCTGGGCTACAAAAGCACGCCAGGTCAATATGAAGGACAGCTTGACCAAGTCAAGTGTCGATGCACTTGAGAGAGAATACCTGCACAATGACAAGTTTTTAGAGTATGGTAGAGATATACTTACCTGATGATATCTCTGATTCTTGGGGATATGTCTTTTGGAATTTAGATATCATGTGGAGGTCTTTCACCTCATGGTGGAGGTTTCTCATCTCCTAATATCATGAAACATTCTGAAAGGAACTTGAATTACCCGTCAGACATGATTTAGAGCAAAAACTGATATGCATTCATCAAAGAGATAGACAATCCGAGCTACTCTAGAATGCACATTTCAAAATTTAGTGAGGTTTTCATCAACTCAATCGGGGTTCATGCATAATGACCTTTGCATCACCCAAATTTCCACTGGAGAGAATTATCATTCAAGACAATCTTCACTCATGACATGGATTTCCTAAGAATACCAAATGAGGGACCTTCGGTTAGAAAGGACTTTCACTCACTCTCATTTAGAGGCTATTTTATGAGAATCACTCCATCTCTTACATCATCATACCAACAAGGGTCCGAGTATTCTCAATCGATACGACCTTACTAATCTAAGATGTCTTTAATAGGGACTGTAATGTGGGCTTGGTCAACGGCTTAACAAAGGGACTCTTTGAGTCAAGGCAATTGAAAGAACAATTCGGTAATCATCTTCGGGTTTACAAGTCAAGAACCCTGCAAAATGAGAAAGAAATAATCTTGCTCGCACTTCTTCGAGTGATGCTTATAAACATATGAACTCCTATGTTAATTCAAGTGCCATAATCTGAAGAGACTTTGTAAGGGACGTAACGTAGGCTAGGTTCATGGGTTGAGAAATGAAAGGATCATTAGGCTCAAAATGTGTGTAAAGGGTGAGAGTTGGTGATCATCTTGGCATTGCCACCAGTTTTCTTTTTCATCATCGGGGATTGTCTTCATGAAATGCCCCATTGATTGTAAAAACTCAGCATTTGAGTTCTTTGAGTATTGCTCCATTGGGATTCAATTCTTGCAATTGACAGTCACCTATCTTGACTTTCTTTTTTCATCTATGGGCATTGGCCTTGCTTTTACCAGGCACACCGCTTTTTCATGCCCCTAGTTCTTATTCATTTTTTTTCACTTTTTTTTTTTCATGGGCATTGGCCTTGCTTTTACCAGGCACACTGCTTTTTCATGCCCCTTAGTTCTATTTTGATTTCAATTCTTGCGCATAATGCATGCGTCAAGCAATTACACTTTGAATGACATTCAAACTTTCAAAGGTCCTCATCTATCTCTTGCCTTGCCCCAATGTGGGGGATGATCACCAACTGGATTTAAAAAAAATCGCAGGCTCAAATGGGCTATGCAAAGGATATAAGTATGTAGGATAGAGAAAGAAATGCTCTTCGTCATCCTAAGGCACTTAAATTACCACATGAATTCAATGTAATAGCATGACTTGAAGATTGATGCAAGTGAGAGCAAGAAAATTTCAATTCATTTTCTTCACCTTATGGTGCCATCTTACCTCCAATTTGCCCCGATGTGGGGTGGCTCTTGACAGGGGTAATTTGAAAAAAATCTCCACAAGTGTATAAGGCTCAAAGGGGTTAAGCAATGGATCACCTGTAGTGTTTGGGATAGAGAAATGAATTGCCCCTCATCATTTTGGTTATCGTACCTTTTGCGAGAGAACTCTTTACCTTGCAGATATGGAACTTCCTACACTCATCTCACAAGTGTATAAGTAGGGGACTGTGTATAGGATAAGGCTTGCCTTTCATCATCCTGACACGTCTCATTTAGCATTCTTAAACATTGATGTCACTCCATTGAATTGTCTATCTTGACAAATCTCCACATGAAATTGGTGAGCTAAATCAATATGAAAATTCTCTTTTCAAAAGAGTCCAGCAACTTTAAGCATGAAAATCGTTTGTGACTTCAAAACAAACAATTTATTGCACTCAAAACATGGTTTTAAGCATTCATTTAAGGGATTGCTCCACAAAGGGATTGTCTCAGCAATGATGTCCTTGGATTGAACAAACATACAAATTGATCAATCAAATCTCTATTAATCAAAAGTGAAAATCCGCTTTTGCCCCTGCACAAGAGAACGTGCATGAATAGGATACTATGCAACATCAAAGTAAATTCAAATTGCACAACCATTTTGGCTCGGATCGAGATTTTGTCTCAGTCATGTCACTACTAGAATCTGTAGTACCCCAATTCTTCATCTGCAAGGAAAAGAACAAAAGTGTCAATTCCGAAATTATATTCATGAACGCAATGTATCCATTTCATTCAAGATGGATGATCTTCTTTTGACTTGTTTCATCATTTTCTCATGAAAATGAGAAAATGAGAATGACATCTCACACAAATTGTAATGAGATGTGTCACACATCACACTTTGGAATCTAAATGATCTTCTTTTGACTTACCATCGGTTTCTTATTAATGTGCAAGGAAATCGCTCAAAACAAGTAAGAGGATAAGTAGTGCTTAATGTCTTCTTCATTCTTGGGAGATGTTATCAAGATCAGCTAGGAAATGATCCCTTGCCCCACGCTCTATTTTTCCTTCGGATGTATGTTCCCAAATCAATGGGCTATCACTAGAAATTGACGGTTATTTTCAAAGCCCTCTATTATGCTCGAGACATGAAGTAAATGAGTTAGAAAAACAAACAAGGGTAACCTAATGCATGCTTTTTTGGAAATGGCTTGAAAAATGATCTTTTTTTTTTTGGTTCTTTTGGATTTTTTTTTTTTTGGATGAGGAAGCATGAAGAAGCCCAGTCCTCAGAATTCTCCTTGGATGATATTTTCTTTTCATTGTTGGATATCGTCACCGGGCTAGTTTGGTGTACCCCATCATGTCCTCAAAACAAAACTTGTAATTCTATTGATATTCATCAATCAAATTACATTTATTGGAATGTGATGCTCAAGCACATAAGAAATTGAAATCAATCCCTAAAAAGCGATAAGAATTCCCATGCAGGGGAAGGTGCATGCCCCTAATTAAATGAGGAAATGGAACAACTTAGGACCATGAATCATGTGTACTTGAATTCTTCACCCTCCTTGATCTTGTGAGGCGAACCCTTCAGGTCAGATATTTTTCTCTCTATATATGTCACTGGTCTCTTCATGATGGCATCAAATTTGGCTACCTCAGGAAAATGATACGGTTCAAAAAGTCTTCTTGGCTCTCTCCTTAGAGTCACAATTTCTCATTGAAGATAGATCACAGCATTTTTGCTTGACGAGATAAGCTCTTTTTGATTCGTCATTTTAGCTCTCGATCGTGAACAGATGGGTGAGCGGGATCATTCCATAATCACCTAATTCAAATGAACGGGAACATGTAAGCATGAGGGTAAATAGAAAGTCGATCCATGACAATGATCTAATCGATTTTTCCATTTTTTTCATTTATTCATGAAAAGTTCTTACAAGAAGGGCATTTCCTAAAAATGGACTAGGAAAATAAAGATAGACACCCTAACAAGACCAAATTTCCTAAACATGAATTGAAAACAAATTCTCCAAATTTTTTTTTTTTTTTTGGCAAATGATTCATTGCATGGCAATTTCCTCATTTCATTTCTAATTGACAAATGAATTAGATCAAATGACTAACCTAGATTGTCATGGATGGACCAAAAGTAAATTGCATAGTATAGGGATAGAAGACTTACTTCACCAAGGAAAATTAATGGCAATCACATAGACATGCGCATGGTAAGTGGCTCGATTTCTACTCTATAAGGCTTATCAAGGTGGAGCCACAAGGATGATCGGACTAGCCACGGGCTTGTGGACTATGTCGGGTCCTCATGACTCCGGCTTGGTCAAAGAGCCGACCCGGGTCGCGAGCATGCGGACCGAGGTGGGTACTCTTGACACCATGAAAGAAACTTCGGGATTGAGATGGACGACTCGTACCGCGAGCATGCGGTCGGAGTGGTATCCATCTCAACACCATCCTAAATGATCCTATGCGGCCCAAGTCCGGCGGCGGGTTGTGTGTGCAAAGTGTAGTGATTTATGCAAAGCATGCACATCAATTTAAATCAAACAACACTTCAAAAAAATGAAATAAACCATACATCCCTAACTCCAACCTGCAAGGCAAGGGTTAGCAAACACTTTCCCTTATACCTCCCAATCTGCAAAAACATTTAACACCTTAAATGTTAGGGACGTACCTAGGATCCTTACTGCCAAACAAAAACATTTTCAAAAGAAAAAAAAATTTGGCCTAAGTCTACTAAGAGTTTTACACTATTCCCTAGTGGAGTCGCCAAGCTATCGCGACCTAATTTTTCAGGAGTGAACCACTTAGGGTTTGGCTAATGGATTATTAAGCTTAAACTTAACGTGGGCTCTTCCAAGCCCATACCAATTCGCGACTTAGGTTCAAGTTTTTTAACATGCAATTGATTTTTAATTAGGAGTCGCCACTAATCTATTTTTGGTGGGTCGATTAGAAACCCAAGTAAAGTAATGGGAGATTTACTTTACTCCTACGAACCAGAGATTTATGAGTTCGGGGACTTGGTTACGCTAGATTTCTCTAACGCCCTTTCGGTACCTTTTCTTTTATTTTTGAAAAAATGTTTGGCAAGCAGCTTGAATTGATTTTAAATCTATTTTCCTAACATGTGATGTGATCATGCGGGTGTGCAAACCACCAATTTAACACCCAAGAAAAGCAATGAATAAATTGCAGGACTTACCTCATAGCAACGAAAGCATCTGCGTTGTTAGATCAGAATTCACATCATCAACCCTAGATATGATTTCTAATTAACACGCAATTTCTTTTTTTGGTTTTCACTTTATTTAATGTGAATCATGCTTTATGCAATGCATGCCACTAATTTAACATGAAATGATATGACATGGCAACATGACTTTAGCTATATGACCTAAGCGATATGACATAAATAAGCATGTAATCTATCCTAAAGCATGAGATGGATTTATTCTAAAAATAATTTTTTTGTATTTTCCATGAGATTCGAAATTAAAGAAATGCAACACTTAAATATGCAATCTAAATTAATCTAATGACCTAATTCTGATGACTGACAATTTCTAATTAAATGAACCTAACAAAAATCACTAAATGACGTGCATTGTATGAACCTAATTCTATATGACATGCACATGATTTTTATTTTCTAATAAGCATGCAATCTATTTATCCTAATATGCAATGACATGCAAAAGAATGCCCTAATTCTAATGACATATGCATGATGACTTTTTTCCTTTTTCCCTTTTTTTTTTATAACGAATTTCGAAATTAAAATTGCCAAATAATTAAACATGCAATTCAAATTTAAAAAACTAACATCCTAAATAATTGCATTTTTTTATTTTTTATTTAAGAAATTGAAATAAATTTCCTATTCTAAACATGCAAAATAACTAAAAAAGTAATTCTAAAACAAACCTAATCTAACTCAAATATATTTTTTGGGTTTTTCTTTTAAGGGAACAATCAAGATAGAGGCATCAAGAAGGCACGGCACCAAATCAAGCAAGATATCATCCATGTCCATTTAATTTTAGGAAATAAATTAACGAATCGTATCTCGCGCATGAGATCGGATTGACCAATTTTTAACAAAATCACGAATCGTATCTCGAACGTGAGATCGGATTGGTGATTTTTCCGTACGATTGCGGGTCATATTTCGAGCGTGAAATCGGACCATCAATCATATGTACGTTGCGAAATTAGGAAGATTTCCCAATTTAGAAGGCTACTCGAAATTATGGATATCATAGCATATCGGAAATTTCCATCATGTGCCTCAACGGATATTTCAAATAAGGAAACTGAATATTAGGAAATAAAATAAAACGAAATTTTTACCAACTCCGATATTGATTTCCAAATTTGGACCTTGCGCATCGGACCGGGATCGCAATCGGCGGGCAACGGGGTGGTGGATGACAACTAGCGGTGGATCATGGTGGCGATCTGCTGCAACGGTGGTTCGGCTTGGACAGCAGCCGAGATGGTGGACTCACGGTGATGCCTCGATGATTCGAGACAGGTGATGATGGCTCACGAGCGGTGGTTGCGACGCGACGCACTTGCGAGGGAACCGCTCACGATAAGGTGGCTCGCCGAAAAGGAGATCGTAGCGAATTAATATTTGGTCTTTTAGTCGGACCAAATAATCTCCACCGAGAGCTCTAAAGTCAATACCTTTTTGTCTTCAATCTCACGTATGCTTCTTTCTCAAGAACTCACGGTTAAGTCTCCAGATTTCACCATGCAATAAAAGACAAATTCCACCGCTTCTTTTGCATTGGAAACGCCCTCATGTGCCCATCGAAGAATCTGGTGTAAGTTGAGTTGTTCAGAGAATCATCAAAGCAGTCGCGGCGGGTTCAAGACTTGCTAATGGATGACTTGATTAATTGCCTCTAGATGGACGTCGGGGCGGCCGTGGGAGACGACCGATGCTCACGGAGACACCTGCAAACACGAATACTGTGAGTTCAAGGAACGACGACGCTTGGCTTGTGGTAAAACTCGCTGGCTGCCGGGGCGGTGACTGGATTCGGTCAAGGAAGACCTGCAATAATAAAAATTCAAACGAGAGCAAAATAATTGGATCAGTGGAGGTCTCGGGCACGTCAAGGACGCCTGGAAAATTTTCTCTCATTCCATGTTGATCTCCAAGCATCGCCAAGTGGAGCTTTGTTAGAGCCGCCAAAGTCCGAACGTCGTGAGCTTTCGACCTTCGTCATCGGAGGCTCCTTGGTGTGTGATCATCGTCGAAGGTCGCACCTCGGCTGGATGGCAAATCGTCATGGATTCTCGGTGGTGAAGGCTTCTCGACAGGGAAGCATTGACTATTTATTTTCTCTGGACAACACCCAGAAGAAGACAAATCCACCACTTGGGCTTATTTCATCAAAATCTTGGTACTTGTTTTGCCTAAGGACTTCGGGGCAACGAGAGATGCAGCTCGGACTTCAGGCTCGCGAGTGGTGGCCACAAAAATCTGGCGTGACTTTCACGTATGTGGAGAGATATTGGCCTTGCTGGACATCGGCGAATCCATCGGGCATAGATGAAACTCCACAGAGTCTCGGTGGCTCTAAAATATGATGAAAGTGACTCGGACGATCCTGAGTTGTGTTGGAGAGGAGCTTGCCGAGACCGCTGGACACTCCCGGGACCTCGACCTCGAGGTGCGTCGCTGGTGGCAGAACTCTTGATGGATCAGCAATAGCGACGTGAGGGTAGGCGTAGTGGTGAGGCTACGTGAGGATTGCAGAGATAACAAGGTCACGGCCGCGAAAGGGACTTGGCCGTGACTTCTCGTCTTTCTCTTTTTTCTCAGTGTGTGCGCGAAGCCTCCCCCTACATACGGCCGTGTGTATCGATATATGTGGCCTCCTTAAACCCGTTTACTTATTTATAGGGCACGGATTAGGGTTTTTTTAATTTTTCAAATCCATATCCACGAATATTTCTTTTCGAAACGCAATATTTTTTTTTTTCCAAACGTAATATTTGCTTTTGAATTGAAATCTCACAAAGATAAATCCGTAAAATATCTCCGAGAATACGGACTTGGACCGATTTGCTTTATTTGTGGGCTTAGCCCGACTCATCAACTTAAAGTTTCTGAACCATCAATTCAAATCCATCCATCACCGACTCAATGTATATGCAAATAAAAAATAAATGCACCTAAAACTATATACTATGCGATTAACTACTTTTTTTAGGGATAAAATTAACCCCTAATTTTTTTAATATGATAAACGTCTAAATGGGTCGCCAAAATTTAGGTGTCAACACTTGTGTTCATGATTTTTTTAAATTAGTACTATAGGATAAATTAATGAGAATAATCTATGCTTGGCTATGCATTTTATAGGCTAAGTTCCCATAAATAAAATGTTACAAGATTTTGGCTATGTGGAATTTAGTAATTAAATTCCTAAAAGAAAGAATAAGAAAGGGGTAAAATTTGATATTATTTAGGTTGGGCCTTAGGCCCAAGAGTGGACCTTTAATGGGCCAAGTTGGCCGGCCCATTGAAGCCCACAAGTGGGCTGCTGTCGACCATGAAAGGGGGAGGAGTGGTCGGCCCATTGCTGGCCCAAATGCCTCCAAGCCCAAGCCCAAAGCCCATTGCATGTGTTATGACAAGTGGCAAGAGGAGTTCATGCATTGGCCATTGGAAGAGGCAAGCTAATGATTGCAAATGATGAGGAATTGGGGAAATAAAAGGAAGAGGAGAGAGAGGGTGGCCGGTTGTGTCTTTCGGCCAAGTGGGAGAGAGAGAGAGAGAATCGTGCGAGAGAGAGAGAGAAAGAGGCCGAGAGAAGAGAAGCCGAGAGGGAGGAGGAGTCGCCCGTCGCCGCCGCACGCCGCCCATTCGTCCGCCGTGTGCCGTCGTCCTCCTCGGTCTAGAGGCAACTTGGGATCCGCTTTCTACTCTTGCACGAATGTCTTGCATGTGTGGTCGGAATCTAGGATGTTTGGAGGCACGGAAGTGAAGCTAATGTGGTTTGTTCTTGAGTTTGCATACTGTTTTCGTATGAACCGCCTGACCCAGAATCTTGTAAGAGCTTTCATGCATGTTTTGAGTTCAATTTTGACTTTTATTCCTTAATGAAAGTTGTATCCAACATCTTAAAATACAACATAATAAAATTTGGTACAAAATGGTGGATATTTAAGGCGTAAAACTCTCATCCTACGGAGACACCAGATCTGGAACGATTTCACTGACCTTTCGGTGGATTCGTGGTTGCATGTTGATTTTTACTAAGATTATCTCTTCTACTTCTTCATGAAAATTTTATAGAACATCTTAAATATTAACATACTCAAATTTGAAGTAAAATGAACAAGTATAGCCTAGTGAATCGACTTATTCTTGAAGACGGTAAATCTGGAGACGCGGTACTGGACACCCGAGACTTCATGGACCCATATGGTGACTGTTCTTTGGAAATTTGACTTAAATCACTTCATAAAAGTTTTAAGGGACCTCTTGAAGTAAAACATATCCAAATTTCAGAGGAAACGAAGAATAAAAAGTGGGTAAAAACTCGGTATTTCGGAGATGACTACACTTGACGTTTCGGTATGAGAACCAGAAGCTTCGGATGACTATAGGAAATTATCCGAAATGAATCTGGCCTAGAGGTATGCATGAAAAATATACTTTAGTGTCTTAACTATAACCTGGTAAAATTTCATAATTTTCGAAGGTCGTTCGGGTATTTTAATCGAATTATTTCAAAAAAACTGCGCATTCTGTTTTTACCCGAAATTGCATGCTGTGATTGTGTGAATGATATCTTTTGTGTGGAACTTTATTGGCCATATGTTTTTCATGAAATCATTATCTTATTGTCTTGGTTATCACATTCTTTAATTTCATGATTTTTGGGAATCATATGGATATTTAATTTAAATATTTTCAAAAATGGTACAAGCTGGAATTTAAATAAATTTCAAAAAGGCATGATAAATGGACTATTCTAAATTGTATGAATTCCATAAATTTTATTTTGCATCTTGCTGCATGTACAATGATGACTGATGATGCATGTATAAATCAAAGGATGAAAGTGATTTTGTTTGCCATTACATCATGTGCCATGCTGAGTTGAGACCTAAATTGGTAAACATGATCAATGATAAATGAGGAAACTGTTTGTGGCGGATGATAATGCCCTGGGAGTATCAGGATGCCCGGGATGGGGGGTGCGGATGCCCGGAATGTATAGAGATACATGGCCGGATGGCCTCGGGAGTTTCGAGATGCCCGGAATGGTTGGGTGCCGGAAGCCTCAGAGGTCTTTGCCCGAGGAGATGCCTCGTGATGCCAGTTGGGATGCGAGATGCCTGGAATGTGGGGGTGCCGGATGCCCAGTGGCCTTGAATGGCTGAATACCAAAGGTTTTTCTCACGATGTCAAGATGGGGTGCGAGTGTAAAGTATGGGATGAAATTGATGATCCCGAGAAAGAGTGATGTGGTGATCGAATTGAAAATTAAAAGTGGAAATTGAATCATGCATATATGACATGATATGATGATGATCACCTATGGCATGATGATATGCATATATGACATGATATGATGATGATCACCTATGGCATGATGATATGCATATATGACATGATATGATGATGATCACCTATGGCATGATGATATGCATATTTGA
Source organism: Eucalyptus globulus (assembly GCA_014182545.1). Taxonomy (NCBI): domain Eukaryota; kingdom Viridiplantae; phylum Streptophyta; class Magnoliopsida; order Myrtales; family Myrtaceae; genus Eucalyptus; species Eucalyptus globulus. Next base: position 49,396,941 of record CM024721.1, read on the forward strand.
TATGATTGTGATTAAGATGTATAATGGTATATGTATGGCTTCAAGGTAAGTATGCTTGGATGCATGAGTGACATGTATGATGTTATGATTGTATTGTATGATGCATTGAGTGGTTATTGGATTCCTTTACCTGCTGAGTGGTTGTACTCATCCCTTCGGGGACCAACATTTCAGATTAGCAGCATGCCGCTCCCTGCTATCACGCGGGGCGTATTTTACGGCCTACCTTCGGATGTAGAGGTCGAGTGCGAGGAGTTTGACTATCCCTCTGTTCCTGGTCTTACGTATATTCGAGTGCGCGTCTTCGTTATGTATAATGTGGGCCTGGCTGGGGGCCATGTTGTCCAGGAGTTCATATCCGTCCACATTTGTCGCGATGGAGTGATGCATGGGATGTTGCCGCTGCCACCGCCTGATGCACCAGGATGGGTGTGAGGGCCCGTGCGTGACAAGTAGGAGCTGAAACTTTTTGGGATATATAGCCGACACTAGTAATGGGGGATCTTTCACGTTAGTCGTAGTGGGTCGAGAGTTTCTTTTTGAGGTTTAGGCTGAGTGTGGCTTCATGTCCTGGCCTTTCTTTTGATGTACCGACCCAAGGAAACCCATCTTGAAAATATGTAAATAAAGTGTCGTGGCTTTGTCTTTTCTCATGATGATTAGTGGTGTGCAATTGTATCATGGTTGGTGGAGGGGGAGATGGTGATGTTATATTTTGCTTCCGCTAACGAGTCGCGCTGGGACCGTTTTTTTAAAAAAAAAAAATATATATGTCTATGATTTACGACGCTTCTTCTGAGAGATGTAGCTAGTGTTCCATTAGGTGTAACGTCAGGTGCCTGTGGCGACCCTAGGTGGTTCGGGGTGTCACAAATGTGGTGACTCAATTGAAATATAAAATGGGGAAATTGAATCATGCATGGTATGGTGATATGTATACATGGCTGTATGATATGATGCGCATGAGTGCATGGTGGTATGTGCACATAAGGCATGGATATGCATGGATGCTTGATGATGAGTGCATGATGGTGTATGCACATTTGGTATGATGACATATGCATAGCTGCAAGGTAAGTTATGTTTAGGTGCATGAACGATATGTACTCTACTATGATGTTATGATTGTTTGTTTGAAACATTGAGTAGTTTAATAGATTCTTTACCTACTGAGTGGTTGTACTCACCCCTTTGGGGACCAACATTTTAGATTAGACAGATGCCTCTCACTTCGGTCATGTGGGGTACCTTTTACGGCCTTCCATCTGACGTGGAGGTAGATTGTACGGAGCTTGACTGTGTCACCATCCCTGGTTTGACGTTTGTACGGGTTCGGGTGCTAGTTTGGCTGGGGGCCTGGTCATCCAAGAGTTCTTGTCTGTCCACGTCTGCCGTGATAGAGTGATACGAGGGATGTTACCGCCGCCACTGCCCGATGCACCAAGATGGGTGTGATGGCCCGCGTGAGGAGGGGGAGCTGACTTTTTGGGATAGCCGACACTTGTAGATGGAGGGTTATACATGATCGATATAGAGGGTCGAGGTCTCTTTTTGAGCTGCTGCCAAGTTTAGCTAAAAGTCTTGTCTTTTTGGTTGTACCGACCTGAGATGTCCATCCTAAATATGTAAATAAAAGTGGCTCGGCTTATGTTTTCCTTCGATATGTAGTAGGTGTGCATTGTACCATCATTAAGAGAGTAGAGGGATGGTGAGACTCGTCTTTAATTTCCCTATGAGCTACGCTAAACTCTTATATAGATATAATGTCTATGAACTATGGTGCTTCCGCTAAGAGATGTAACTGGTATTCACAAGGAGGAGCGATAGGTAGCTGTGGCGACCCTAGGTGTTCGGGGGTGCCACAGGCCGGTTTTGGTATCAGAGTAATGGTTATAGATTGGAGTGATAAGGAGCCTCATTTGGGAATTGAGGAACATGATGACAATGCGGACCATAGGGTATTAAATGGAATAATTGGTTAACCTTGAATAATAGGTGATGAGTATTCACTCGTAGATCCCTAGTAGTTTATTATGAGTTGCTTTTAGGTACCAGTAACATGTTTATGTTACTTATGTAGTAGTAGTTGCTTTGAATAGAGATAGTGAGTCTCAGATTATTCCTGAGGCAATGCTTGGAAATTGTAGGAAAGTCATGGTGAGAGCTGGAAGTGCTCATCCATCGAGGGCTGAAGCCTTTGCTGCAAGGGCTGAACCCCGAATGGAAGATATCCTGCAAGCATTGGCCAACATTGGAAATCTGATGGATAGGCAAGCGCAGCAACAACCTGGAATGGAACGTCGCCCTCAAGGACTGGTGGAACAATTTCTGAAGTTGAAGTCACTTAAGTTTAGTGGAATGGGAAGTCTTGAAGAGGCGGAACATTGGATTGATGGAATGGAAAGAATTTTTCGGTTGTTGGACTGCAATGATGCTGAGAAAATAGTTTTGGCAAAGTACCAGCTGGAGGGAAATGCAAAGTTTTGGTGGAGAGCTTCGAAGGATACCATATTTCCACTAGGTATTGATGTGAACTGGGAAGAGTTTGTAAGAGCTTTCAATAGGAAGCATTTTTCTGATTGTGCTAAGGATAAGAAAATCACTAAATTTGTTCAATTGGAACAAAATGAGCTGACAGTGGATCAGTATGAGGCAAAATTTTCTGAATTGTCTAGGTATGCTCCCAGATTGATTGAGGATCGTGAGGAGGAAGCTAAGAGATTTCTGAATGGATTGAGGACTGATATTAGGAAACAACTGGTGCCTTTGAGTATAAGGGATTATCATGGGATTTATGAAATGGCACAGTTAGTGGAGCAAGAGCTGGTGAGAGAGCGATCAGAGTTTAAGAGACAGCCGAACATTAGTGATGTGAGAAAGGGTAAGAGACCCTATCCCGGTCAAGGTCAGACTTGGAATGCGAAGAAAAAGAGCAATTTTGGAAGTTTTGGAAGAGCACCGTATTGAAATGAAGAATGTCGAAGGTGTGATGGGCAACATGGCCCAGGACCTTGCAATGGACGACTGAGATGTTAAGGTTGTGGGCAAGTGGGACACCTTAAGAGAGACTGCCCGCAAGAAAGGTCGCAAATGAGTGTTGGCTCGATGTGATAGGGACAGCAGAGTGCTGTTAGACCAAACCTACCAAGGAGTCCTCAGAGGCCACCAGCACAAGGAAGGGTGTATGCGGTCACCAAAGAGGAAATGGAAGCTTCCAAAAATGTTATCTCATGTACGATCCTTATAAATGATAAAAAGGCATATGCATTGTTTGATACTGGTGCTATGCATTCATTTGTGTCTGAAAGATATAAATAGTTGAGTAAAATAGAAACTGCGTCTCTTGAGATGCCTCTTTGTGTTTCTACACCTTTAAAGAATATGGTATTGTCTACGCTGGTGTGTGGAAAATGTAAGATAACAATGGGAGGAAAGGATATGGAAATGGACTTAGTCGTAATGGCTATCTATGACTTTGATGTTATCATAGGAATGGACTGGCTTCATAAGCATAGGGCTAAGGTGGATTGCTATAGGAAAGTGATCCAGTTCATGTTGCCTGATTAGTCTAGTTGTGAATTTTTGGGAGGTCAGATCAACCTATCTATAGCACTTATTTCAGCAATAGAAGCATGTGCGTTACTTGACAAAGGATGTCAAGGTACCTGGCCATGGTTAAAGATTGTACTAAGGAAGAGCCTAAGCTTGATGAAATTCGAGTGGTTAATGAATTTCAAGATGTATTTCCTGAGGAGTTGCCTGGATTACCACCAGAGCGGGAAATTGAGTTTGGAATTGAATTAATGCCTGGAACAGGACCAATATCGAAAGCCGCGTATAGGATGGCCTTAGTCGAGTTGAAGGAATTGAAGGTGCAACTACAAGAGTTGCTTGATAAAGGATTCATTAGGCCAAGCGCTTCACATTGGGGTGCACCAGTCTTTTTTGTGAAAAAGAAGGATGGGTCGATGCGTCTGTGTATTGATCATAGACAGTTGAATCAAGTGACTATAAAGAATAAGTATCATTTGCCTATAATTGATGATTTATTTGATCAATTGCAAGGAAGTTTAGTCTTTTCTAAGATTGACTTGAGATCGAGATATCATCAGTTAAGGATTAAGAAAGAAGACATTCCTAAGACTGCATTTAGGACTCGTTATGGACATTATGAGTTCTTAGTTATGCCATTTGGATTGACTAATGCACCAGCTGCATTTATGGATCTAATGAATAAGGTATTTAAACCTTATTTGGATCAGTTTGTGATTGTTTTCATTGATGATATCCTGGTATATTCTAGAGGACCTGAAGAGCATGAGCAACACTTGAGTATAGTTTTGCAAACTTTGAGGGATCATAAGTTGTATGCTAAATTCAGCAAATGTGAATTCTGGTTGAACCGGATAGCATTTTTGGGACACATGGTGTCAGGAGAAGGAATTTTAGTAGACCTGGCGAAAGTTGAGATGGTAATAAATTGGCCGAGACCGACAACACCCACTAAGATATGGTTTTCACGATTGGCAGGTCCTTTAACAAAATTGACTCGAAAGAACAAGAAGTTGAATGGAGTGGGGAATGTGAAGGGAGTTTTCAGGAACTTAAAATAAAATTGACTTCAGCTCCAATCCTGACTATATCGTCTAGATCTGATGGTTTGACGGTGTATAGTGATGCATCTCACAAAGGACTGGGATGTGTTTTGATGCAGCATGGCAAGGTCATAGCCTATGCATCGAGGCAATTGAAACCTCATGAGCTGAATTACCTAACGCATGATTTACAATTGGCAGCTATAGTGTTTGCTTTGAAGATATGGAGACATTATTTGTATGGAGAAAAGTTTGAAATCTATACAGATCACAAGAGCTTAAAGTATCTATTTTCACAAAAGGAATTGAACATGAGACAAAGGAGGTGGATGGAGTTGTTGAAAGATTATGACTGTGAGATACGATATCATCCAGGAAAGGCAAATAAAGTGGCAAATGCCCTTAGTCGAAAGTCAGCTATCGACATGGCTAGTCTAAGAATAATAGAGTGGAATCTGTTAAAGTCTATTGTGGATTCAGACTTTAAATTGGAAATGGATTGCCTTATTGGTATGCTTACTGCATTAAGGATTGAACCCAAAATTATTCAGAAAGTTAAGATCCTGCAAGAATCTGACCCAGAGATTATGAAAGTAAAAGATGCAGTGTCTTTAGGGAAAAGACCGGAATTTCAAGTCTCTGAAGATGGTGTAATAAGATGCCAAGGACAACTTTGTGTTCCCGACAATGAAGAAGTGAAGAAGGAAATTTTGTCAGAGGCACATAGGAGTAATTATAATATTAATCCAGGAAGTACAAAGATGTACAGGAATCTGCGTCAGCAATTTTGGTGGAATGGCATGAAGAAGGATATAGCTAAGCATGTCTCTCAATGCTTAACGTGTTATCAAGTAAAGGTGGAACACTGCAAACCTGTAGGACTGTTGAGACCATTGGATATACCAGGGTGGAAGTGGGAACATGTAACGATGGACTTTGTGCAAGGACTGCCAAGGACATCAAGTGGTCACGACTTTATTTGGGTAATAGTGGATCGTTTGACGAAGTCTGCTCATTTCCTAACTATCTGTGTAGATTACTCAATGAGTAAACTTGTTGAGATGTATGTAAGCCAGGTAATACGCTTGCATGGTATTCCTGTAACGATCACTTCTGATCGAGACTCTAGGTTTACTTCAAATTTTTGGCGAAGTCTTCAAGATGCCTTAGGGACAAAGCTTCAATTTAGTACTGCTTTTCATCCTCAAACAGATGGACAAACAGAAAGAGTGATTTAGACTCTAGAAGATATGCTGAGAGCATGTGTCATTGACTTTAAAGGAAATTGGGATGAGAATTTACACCTAATAGAGTTCGCCTATAACAATAGTTTTCAGAAAAGTATAAGCATGGCTCCCTATGAAGCATTATATGGAAGGAGATGCAGGACCCCTATCTGTTGGAATGAAGTAGGTGAAAGAAAATTGACAGGATCGGAGATAGTACAAGTTACTATAGAAGCGGTCGAAATAATCAGGAAAAGACTTAAGACAGCACATAATAGGTAGAGAGATTATGCAGATAGGCGTAGAAGGCCTTTAGAGTTTAATGTGGGAGATCACATATTTCTTAAGGTATCTCCTATGAAAGGAATATCTCGATTCGGAATGAAGGGTAAGCTGAGCCCTAGATTTGTTGGACCTTTTGAGATACTTGAAAGGATAGGAGATGTAGCTTATTGTTTGGTGTTTGGTGCTGCCTCCTAAATTGGGAAAATTACATGATGTGTTTCATGTGTCGATGTTGAGAAAGTACTAGTCGGATCCTGGTCACATGCTCGATCATGAAGCCATCCAAGTGGATGAGAAAGTGAGGTACATCGAAGAGCTTGTGCAAGTACTAGATCGAAAGGAGCAAGTTCTTAGGACTAAGAAGATTCCTTTGGTCAAGATATTATGGCGACATCATGATATGGAGGAAGCCACATGGGAGAGTGAAGATCAGATGAAGGAAAAGTACCCCTACTTGTTTCAAAAGGCATGAGTGATGTCTAATTTCGAGGACGAAATTCTCTAAGGAGGGGAGAATTGTGGCATCCTAGAATTTCTTGTCAATCCTTAGAGGTGCTCTAATTCACGTCTTGCATTGAGATTTTTGGCCAAGCTATTGGTGGGTAATTATTTGATAGGAAAATTCTATTTTTGGCCATGTGAATTATGGATTGGAATTTATTAAGATGGGTCACAAAGTTTTGTGAATTATAAATTCCAATTAGGTGTTTATATAATTAAGGATTAGGCGGATTATTAGGATGAGGATGGGCTGGACATTTAAAGGCCCAAACTAGCCCATAGCCTCACCCCATCTTCGGCCGGCCCACGAAGCCCAAGGAAAAGAAGCAGCCGTCGGCCCATGGCTGGCCTAAGCCCAGCCGGATGAGCCCATCATGTGCATGGGAGAATTGACAAGTGTTAATCCCCCTAAGTCCAAGTGTCATGCATGCAATCAAATGATTGCTCATCATTGAGGGGAAGAAAATAAGAAAACCGGTTTGATGATGAAAGGGGGGGTTTTTGACCGAGAAGGAGAGAGAGAGAGAGAGAGGGTTACCGAGAGAAAGGGAGAAATTGAGAGAGAAATGGAGAGTGAATGTGCAGGAGAAGATGGAAGGAAGCCGATCGCCGCCGTTCACCGCCGTCGAGTCCGCCTCGCCCTCCTTTTGTGCTCGTTATTTGCTCGGTTTAGAGGCAAGTGGGATCCTTGATCTACTCTTGCATGTTGTGCCTAGTGTATGTGATTTAATGGTGACAAATTTCGGATGTTTAGGATGTGAAAAATGGAAGTTTTAAGAGTGGTGTTCTAGATTTGTAAACTGTTCTTGAGAAAACAGCTCGACCTTGGATGTTCTAGTGGCTTGCATGTGATGTTTGAGTTGGATTTTGGCTTTTACTTCTGAATGAAAGTTGTTAAGGACTTCTTGGAGTATAACATACTAAAATGTGGGATAAAAAAAATAAGTATAAGTGGGTGAAATCTTTATTCTTTGGAAAGACTGAACCTGGAGATTTCGGTAACTACCCTTGATGAATGCATGGACCGTAAGGCAATCTTTTTGTTGAAATTTCACTTCTATTTCTTAACAAAAGATGTAAAGGAAATCCTGAGGTTTAACATATAAAAAATTTAGAGAAAAAAAAAAAAAGAATAGGTAGGTGAAATCGTGGTCTTTAGGAGATGGTTAGATCTGGAAATTTCGGTACTGGGAACAGAAGTTTCAACCGCCTATATTTCATCACCTAAGACGAATCTGACTTTGATATCTTCATGAAGTATTTATCTTACGGTCTTGGCTACCACATAGTTTAATTTCATAATTTTTGAATGTCATTTGGGTATTTAATGAAAATGTTTTCTAAAACTGTGCAAGCTGGATTGTGCAAATTTCAAAATGAGAAATTGACCTTGTTGCCATTACATCATGTGCCATGTTGATATTGAGACACAAATGTGGATAAGAATTATGATAAATGAGGATACCATCGGAGGTGTGAGCCGACGATGCCCCGGGAGTGTTGGGATGCCCAAAGATGGGTGCTGGATGCCCAGAGTGTGTGTGCCAGATGTCCTCGGGAGTGTCGGGATGCCCAAAGGTGTGTGTCGGATGCCCGGAGGTGTGTGCCGGAGGTTCCTCGTGACGCCAGGTTGGGTGCAAGCAATAAAATGTGGGATGCAAGTTACTGGTCCCGGGAAAGAAAAATGCGGTGACTCAATTGAAAGTTAAAAAGGAGAAATTGAATCATGCATGGTATGGTGATATGTATACATGGATGTATGATATGATGCGCATGAGTGCATGGTGGTATGTGCACATAAGGCATGGATATGCATGAATGCTTGATGATGAGTGCATGATGGTGTATGCACATGTGGTATGATGACATATGCATAGCTGTAAGGTAAGTTATGTTTAGGTGCATGAATGATATGTACTCTACTATGATGTTATGATTGTTTGTTTGAAGCATTGAGTAGTTTAATAGATCCTTTACCTGCTGAGTGGTTGTACTCACCCCTTTGGGGACCAGTATTTCAGATTAGACAGATGCCTCTCGCTCTGGTCATGCGGGGTACCTTTTATGGCATTCCATCTGACATGGAGGTCGATTGTACGGAGCTTGACTGTGTCACCATCCCTGGTTTGACGTTCGTACAGGTTCGGGTGCTAGTTATGTATGATGTGGGCCTGGCTGGGGGCTCGGTCATCCAAGAGTTCTTGTCTGTCCACGTCCGCCGTGACGGAGTGATAAGGGGGATGTTGCCGCAGCCACCGCCCGATGCACCAAGATGGGTGTGATGGCCCACAGGAGGAGGGGGAGCTGACTTTTTGGGATAGCCAACACTTGTAGATGGAGGGTTATACATGATCGATATAGAGGGTCAAGGTCACTTTTTGAGCTGCTACCAAGTTTAGCTGAAAGTCTTTGCTTTTTTGTTGTACCAACCCGAGATGTCCATCCTAAAGATGTAAATAAAAGTGGCTCGGCTTATATTTTCTTTCGATATGTAGTAGGTGTGCATTGTACTATCATTAAGAGAGTAGAGGGATGGTGAGACTCTTATATAAAATTTCGCTATGACTTGTGCTAAACTCTTATATATATATATATATATATATATATATATATATATATATATATATATATGTCTATGAACTACGGTGCTTCCGTTAAGAGATGTAACTGGTATTCACAAGGAGGAACGATAGGTAGCTGAGGTGACCCTAGGTGTTCGGGGGTGCCACAATAGAGTACGTGAAAGAAAAATTCCAAAGTCTGAAGCTTTCCAGTATCTTGTCACTTCTTACTTCATGCTCTAAACTGTACTCAAAAGAGAGAAAATTATAGTGTGACTTCATGAGAGAGCAGTAGACACTCTTCATTGTGAAGTCGAGATCACAAGATTATCAGATCTCTTTTGATTCATAGTGGAATCTAGCTTGAAGGTTGTCAACGTGGAAGAGTTGACATAGACTTGATCTAAGCCGAACCACCATAAATTTTGTGTTCATATTCTCTTCCCTAAACTACTTTATTTTGTTAGTATTTCTATTTAACTTCTAAAGTCTGATCTTGGTCAAAATCTATTGTTCTTCAGACTCAATTTTTAAAAGTAAAATATTTTCATTGTTATTTGCGAAAAATTGTCTTTACACCGATTCACCCCCTCTAGGTGTTCATACTAGCACTAATACAAGCTTTTTTAAAAGTGCCAAACAACTTTTACAGAAAATGGGTGGGAAGGTACTTGTGCCTCTCCTAACCAAAAAAAAAATTATCCTTTCTTTCGAGCACATAAACTTCCTTGGGCGTCAAATGAAAGGAAACTTGGACAAGAAGAAGACTTGAAACCGGATCAAAGCTCCACATGAATCAGTGGGGAATCATCAACATCAACAATGGATAGCATGAGCGAACCCGAAACACACGCCCATGCAAAAACACGAGAGGATAGGGCAAAAGCAAAGAATAAAAATGGGGTGGCCAAGGGTCGCCCCGCATGCCTTCGAATTGGGGTCCTCGAGAAATCGAAACGACTTGACACAACTCAAAAAGATATAGACGAGACATACCGAAGGAGAAGCACGCACTAGCGAGCGGCCGAGGTCCACTGGCGGTGGCTACCAGAGGAGGCCCTTCGCTCACAACCTCACCCCTTTCTCTCTTCTCTCAAAGCCCCCTTGAATCCCCTTGGCTCACTCCTCTCTCCCTTTAAGTTGCCTAGTGCGCATGGCCTCCAGCAAGGCCAGCTGCCCCTGTCAGCCTGACCTCGACCGGACGCTCCTATAGTTGTGCTGTTCCCCATCGTACCAGCGTCCTCGTCGCATTGAGGGAAAGAAGTGGCAAGGGCCGAGCCCAAACAAGGGAAGGGAAAGAGGAAAAGGAAAAGGGGCCAGGCAAGCCTAGCCCTACTTCGGGCCCACTACTTTTTAAAATTAATTTTTAAAATTTTTTAAAAATAAAAATTTTGAAAGTTTTAATAATTAATACTTGCAATGCAAATGTTCCTAATGTTTACCTCCACATAAATCGAAATTTGTTTACCTCAACAACTTCTGTGCTGATATTTTGGATGCGTGATGTAAGGTAATCTTGAGGAGTGAAAGAACAAGGTGGTTTAACCTACAGATTTTGAAAATGCCAATTGATATTTAAAATTCTACAATTTCTAACAGCATTGTTGTTGAACATATAATCAACAACTGGAGCATGAACGATCAAGACCTCGTAAATCTTCCTTTTCGAGGGACATAATGGATCAGATATCTAATGAAATATTTTAGCGAACACCTACAATACAATATCATGGGAAAGGAAACGAAATATTTTGGCTTTTATGGCATTGTATTGAAACTGGTATCTTGTACAGATTTTGCTGCCTGAGCATTAGCACTCAGTATCTACAACCATAAACAATTTGATTATCATGAGAAGAGAACCGATAACACTCACTAGCACATAACAGCAGTCACATTAATATTTCACCCCAAGCAGTTACATTACCGTCTTCAAGATCTAGTCGATTTACTAAGCTATACTTGTTAATTTCACTTCAAATTTGAGTATGTTGTATTTTAAGATGTCCCCTACAACTTTCATGAAGAAATCGAAGAGATATTCTCAACAAAAACCAACATGCAACCACAAATCCAACAAGAGGTCAGTAAAACCTTTCCAGATCTGAGGTCCCCGTAGGATGAGAGTTTAACCCCACAAATCTCTATCATTTTCCACTAAATTTCATTATGATGTATTTCAAGATGTTAGCTACAACTCTCATGAAGAAATCAAAGCCAAAATCGGACTCTAAACATGCATGCAAGCTCACACAACATTCTGACTCACACTGTTCGAGCAAGAACAGCCATGCCATTCAAGAATAAACCAACCATACTTCGGTTTTTCTCACCTAAACACCCAAAAATTCAACATGCAAGCAACATACACACATGCAAGAGCAGCTAGAGGACTCCCACTTGCCTCTAGACCGGACGGTCGACGGCACAAGGCGGCAAGCACGGCGGCACACGGCGGACGGACGGCGACGACTCCTCCTCGGCTTCTCCCTCTCTCGGCCATTCTCCCTCTCTCTCGAAACCTCTCTCTCTCTCTCTCACTCTCTCTCTCTCTCTCTCTCTCTCTCACCCTCTCTCTCGGCCGAATGAACCGGCCACTCTCCTCTCTCTCTTCCCTTTTATCCCCCCTAATTCTCATCATTAGCAATCATCACATGCCACTTAAATGGACCAATGCATGGAGGCTCTTCTTGCCACTTGGCAAGACCCATGCATGGGCCGGCCACCTTCTTCTTGGGCCTCAATAGGCCGGCGACAGCCCTTCCGTGGGCCTCCATTTGGGCCGACCAACTTGGCCCATCAAGGCTTTGGCCAATGGGCCTAAGGCCCAACCTAAAAAATTGACTTTTCCTCTTCTTCTTTTTTTTGAATTTCTTCTATAAATATTTTTAAATTTTAATTTTCAACATGGCCAAAGTCTTGTGACATTTTTTTTATTGAAATTTAATTTATAAAGTGCATGGCCAAGCATAGATCATTAATCTATCAAATTTAAATTCTCACAAACATATGCACAAATCATCTATTAAAAAAAACTAATGGCTAAAGCACAAGCCTTAGGAAATTTTATTACCTAATTAGAGACTTTAACACACCTTATGGCTTGACATTGAATTTTGGGATGCCACAGGCATTGAGAATCGATCATGGACGTGAGTATCTATCGGAGCAATTCAAGGCTTTTTGTGATGAAAAGGGAATTGTACGACAATTGACTAATCCTGATATTCCACAACAAAATGGGGTAGCTGAGAGAAGGAATAGAATCTCATTAGAAATGGTTAGATCTATGATGACGCAAGCAAATTTACCTATCTCCTATTGGGGAGATGCGTTATTGACTGCTGCCTATATACTTAACCGAGTCCTCTCATAATCGGTCACTTCCACCCCTTATGAATTATGGACTGGTAGGAAACCAGACTTGAGTAGTCTACGTCCATGGGGATGTGCAGCTTATGTTCATGATTCTTCCCATAAATATGGCAAATTAGGTCCTAGAGGGAAGAAATGTATCTTTATAAGATATTATGAACATTCCAAAGGGTACGTGTTCATAGGTGAACAAGCTGATGGAAGTGTGACCGAAATAGAGTCACAAGATGTCACATTCTTGGAGAACGATTTTCCTAGTAGAGGTGAGATTGATAAGGACTTTCAATTATATGAGATGGAAGATCCTGATAACACACCCACTGATATTGTAGAGAGAAATGAAAATTTACCTCAACATGCAAGAACTAGTGGGAGTGTTGCATCGCCTAACGAATTGAATTCAAGAGAAATTCTATTGCGTAAAAATAATCGTAAAAGTATTCCTCATCGTCGTTTTGAGATTGAAGGGGAAGCATTTATGATTGCTCAAAAAGACGATGCCGAGCCTAAGACTGTTAAAGAGGCTCTCTCATCCTCTGACAAGGAAGAATGGAGAAAAGCTTTGGAAGATGAGATGGAGTCAATGAGGGCAAACCATGTCTGGGACTTGGTTGATCTACCACCCAATCGTAAGGCCATTGGAAACAAACGAGTCTTCAAGATTAAGCATAGGGCGGATGAATCCATTGAAAAGTATAAGGCTCGCATTGTGGCAAAAGGTTATACTCAACAAGAGGGTATAGACTATGAGGAAATTTTTTCACCAGTCGTAAGGTTTGCCTCAATACGCCTTATTCTAGCCATCGTTGCACATTTGGACCTTAAATTACATCAAATGAATGTAAAAATGGCATTTCTCAATGGAAAATTATATGAGGAAATCTATATGAAACAACCAATAGGTTTCGTAGCTAAAGGTCAAGAGCATAAAGTTTGCAAGTTTCATCGCTCAATATATGGCCTTAAGCAATCATCTAGACGGTGGTATGTTCATTTTCATCGAGCAATAATAACTTTTGGTTTCACGATGATCGAAGAAGATCACTGTGTATATGTCAAGCAGTCCAAAGATAAATTTGTGATTTTATCACTTTATGTAGACGATATTCTGTTGGCTGAAAATGACAAGGTTTTGGTTATTACCATAAAAGAATGGTTGTCCTCCAATTTTAAGATGAAGGACGTGGGATAAGCTGCGTATATATTAGGGGTTAAGATCGAAAGAGATCAATCGAGGAAACTCCTTACTTTATCACAATAGTCTTATATTATGAAGATTCTTGAGCGTTTCAATATGCAGCATTGTAATCCCATTAATACCCCTGTCAAGCAAGATGAAGGCCTAAGTACTAAGATGTGTCCCAAGACTCCAGAAGAAATTAAAGTGATGAAAACTGTTCCTTACGCTAGTGCTGTCAGAAGTTTGATGTATACTATGATGTTTACTAGACCCGACATATGTTATGTTGTAGGATTGTTGAGCCGATATCAATCAAATCCTAGTCAAGCTCACTAGAAAGCAGTGAAGAGGATCTTGAGATACTTGAAAGGCACCATGGACTATCGACTTTTGTTGCCAAGAGAGTGATTTACGCCTATTATGCTATTTAGATGTTGATTGGGGTGGAGACCGAGATGAGCGTAAATCAACTTCTGGATATGCGTTCTTGCTCAACCGCGGTGTGATTTCTTAGAATAGCAAGAAACAGACATGCACGGCCTTATCTATGATGGAGGCAAAAGTTATTGCATGTTCTGCCGCAATGTAAGAAGCAGTATGGCTAAAATGTTTCTTGGAAAATATAGCCATTGTCATTGAGGTTCCAAGATCGGTGATAATTTATTGTGATAGTCAAGTAGCCATTACCTATGTGAAAGATCCCAAGTATCATGGAAGGACAAAGCACATTGACATAAAGAATAACTTCATTAGAGATATTATAGCGCAGAAAGAAGTGATCCTGCAATACATTTCAACGAATAGAATGGTTGCTGGTCCATTTACGAAGGCTATTTCTAGAGACATATTCTTGACCCATAGGATGTCACTAGGATTGCGTCAAATGTGATATTTGTTATTGTAAAGGATCATTGGTTTATGTATTCGTGGATAGATGTATTGTACTTATTTGTTTATTAGTGATTTGATGTTTTATCAATAAGTACAAATCTATTATGAGACTAGCACAAACACACATATATTATTAAAAAATGTATGTCAGCATGCAATGATTGGCTCACTCACACGAGCAATCGCCTCAAGTGCTTTAGATAGCACGTTGAGATGAGAGGTTATGTACAAATAAATGCTGAAGAGCAAGTCTGGTACATAAAATATGTCACCTTGATTGGAGTCAAGATGAGGTCTATGATTTGTTTATAACAAGACCGAACATGATATTCCCACAATCATGTATGCCTGAAAGATGCTGGATGCAAGTACTTAATTGGGCGCTATAGAAAGCGAGCTGATATAGCACTCGGGCTAAACATGAGTACGTAAGAAGCACGTGACTATGTTTAGGCTAAGATCTATATGGTGGATATATTTGATAAATGACATACGCTCTTATAAAAAGAGTAATCCACTATAGCATGTAATTTATACTACATGTGCATTGTACGACCAATAAGGAAAGGTGAGCAAAATTATCCCTATTTACCCATCGTGTGAGCCTTTAAGGTAATTTATAATTTACCTCATTATGTGCCCTATGTTACTTCTGACAATGTTCTCGAAGTGAAAGATCAATGTTGCTACTTTAGCATGTTACGGGCGGCCATGAATAGATATGGCCTATGGGACGTGTCTAGGAAAGTAGTTGTTCTGAAATGGAGAGAGACATGAGTGTGAAGAAAGACTATTGTTGTTTTACATCTATCACATGTATTTACTGGTCGACCAATTATATCGTCTTATGTGGTTGCGGATATAATTGTAAATACATGGTGTGTTTTTTAGGATAATCAAGTATAGCCTTTAAGGGATAGGTATACTTGGACCGATGTAACAAAATATGTCTGGGGCACTGTGAGACATCGATTGTTTATTTCTTTTTGGGGTTGTGGCCATTATGTCATCCCTAATAGGTGCATAATTAGAGCTCCCAAGTGCAGGTGTACTCACTAGTCGCACGGCTTATTTGCCAATATGAATTGTTTTGTAAAGTTGATGAATGTTGAATGCCTTATATTCTTGATAGAACGCTATCAAGCCCATCATGTCCGAGTGGGAGATGTTGTACTTTAGCTGGTACGTCCATGATGAGGTGCAATTGGAACGCACCGTTTCTTCTTAATGCGTTACGATGGAAAGACACTAATGGAGGGGTACGAAGGGAGACGTATAAAAGCCTCCTGAACACAACCGTTGGATTGGTTGGCAAACATACGCACCAAATTTCTCTCCATTTCCATCAAGGAAGAAGAAGGCATTCTATTTCAGTTTTGCAAGAACAATTGGCATTTACGCCATGGAAATCAGGTGTTTTCCTTGTGATTGCATCCAGACTAACATGAGGTAGTGTTGTTCGTGATTTATTCGCAATTCAACGTTCGTTCCGGGGCCATTTGCTGTTTGCGCATCGGAATCAGGTAAGTCGTCTTTCGCCGACTTGAATTCCAACATTATCAATTGCAGGTATGCAAGACATAACGTTTAAGATGAAAGAGGGCGTGCTAAACAAGGTAAAATGTGCTTTCTATCTCTGTAGGCTCATACAAAGCGACAACCTGATACTCCGTACTCTGTAAAACACTCGATGCCTCTCGATAGTATCAGCAAAACGGCGGAAGTAGGAGTGATACGTCCCATAGAGGTATTTGTTGTAGGTACATCGAGCATGGTCACGCCCAACTGTCTCTTTGGATCATAAGGGCAAGCTCTCTTGAAAACTTCGGCCGCAACGCGAACTATGGAGTTACCAAGGTTGCTAATAAGATTGACAATAGCTTTCGGGCGACATACAATTCCATCGAGAACCTGCTAATAGAAGCCACAAATTAATCTGACCACGGCACTAGCGTCCATGGGGCTGATATCCCCGGTGGTGATACCAGTGAGTATTCACAAGATCATACAATGAACAGAGAAGAGCGAGTTGATCTTTATCAAAACTGCCAGGGGCTGGCCGATCCCTCTAGGATCACGACTTTGAATCCCGGCAATGTCTTGCACATTAAGGGAGATTCGGCAGCAGCGCAGTCTTCGCCCGCCACAAGGCTCGGCACTCGAGTCTTCGTTGACGAAAGACGCAAAGGAGCATCAATCAACAACGATTGCCCCAATCGCATTTTCCTTTTTAACGTTTACAGACTTTTCATCATAAAATGGACGGATACGCTATAGTGACCTTGATTTTAAGTTTTATTAAAGCTTGGGACTTCCCTCAATTTAGGCGTTATATTGCCATAACTTGGATTTAAAATTACAATTCAACTTAAATATATCCAACATGTTATCATATAATGGCGATGAGTAAAATTATGAGTTAGGATTTATATCAAGGAAAAGGCCACGCGAAATGGTACTATAATCTGCAATGGTACACTTTTGCATCCCATTAGGATTTAAAAATAAAGTAACAAAATCTGAAAAAATCTAAAATCAAGGTTTTAAGCATGACATGGCACGACAATTATTTTACGAAAGTAAATCCTTTGGGTAGTCCTACATCTTAGAGCATGACATCATTTGATTTATGGCCTTAATTTATTGTGTTCGTTAATATTTTCTGGTGGTTTTGGGTTTTGTATGGTGTTATTTGATAATGACTTGACAAAGGCAACGCTTGACTGATTGTCTGTGTTGGAGAAAACTTCGTTATTTGTTTTGAAGTTGACAAAATGTTTCCATCAGTCTAATCTGAAGACTTGCGGACTCTATCGTCAAAGTCTGAAGACCTCCAGACTCAAGATTTAAAGTCTACCATCGCTGATAGTTTCCAAATGGACGAAGAAAAGATTTATTCAATGAAGAATCTTTATCCAGATATGAGTATATCTTTAAGGATTTGGTTTGTGCGATTGAAGAAGATCTCACGACTGGAGATAGTATCTTGTGATCGTTTATTCTAATTGGAATCAATTTGGATAATTAGATCTTTTGATTGGCGGAGTATACTTGGAAGGTTCTACTTATGGAAACCTAGATCATAATTGTATGGGCGAGCAGGATTGGTGAGCTATCATCACATTCCTTAAAAAAACTCAAGATCTCCTTAATTGATTCTGTCCAACGGGTTGATTGGAAGAACTCCTTTGGAAAGTGCCAACGATTATGAAAGCATGAAGGAATATATAAGGAAAACGCTCAAGTTATTCAAGTGAGTGCGTAAAAGAAAAATTCCAAAGTCTGAAGCTCCTAGTTCTTCGTTGTTTCAATTGTTGAGCTTATCTTGTACTCAAAAGAGAGATTAGATACTTGTGAGACCTTGAGAAAGTGTAGTAGAGTCTCTACACTGTGGAATCAAGGATGTGAGACTGTAAAATCTCTTTTGGTCTATAGTGAAATCCAGCCAGTGGGCTGTTAGTGCGGGAGAGTGAACGTAGCCTTGGTCTAAGCCGAACCACTATAAACTCGGTGTCTCAATTTTCTTTCCCTTATCTCTTTACTTTAAATTGCAACTTTATATAATTGTATATAGTTCTTTACGCTTTAAGTTTATTACTCTTAGAAATTAATTTATTTTGTTAAGATTCACAAAAATTTCTTTAATCACCTATTCACCCCCTTTAGGTGCTCGTACTAGTCCTATCAATTGGTATCAGAGCCTGTGTGCTCATTTATTTGAAGTGTTCTTACTTCTGAGTTAAAGATCCATGGCTAGTATGTTGGCTCCAGGTTTGGTTGAAGGCCAAAGTAATACCAGACCTCCTTATTTCGATGGAAAGGAATACAGTATATGGAAAAATAAGATGAAGGCATTCCTAAGATCGAAATATCCTCTTGAATGGGATGTGGTAGAAAAAGGAATCATTCCTAAAGCTACATTAGTCTCAGAGAGGGGAAAAGAAGTTGCAGAGGCTAGTGAGATGCCAAGAGACAAGCTCTTGATGCAAAAGCAATTTACTCCCTATATTGTGCGTTATCTGAGTATAACATAATATCTTCTTGTGAAACAGCTAAAGAAGTCTGGGATAGACTGCAAATTACCTATGAAGGAACTGATCGAGTGAAAGAAACCACAACCAATATTCTACTCGGACAGTATGAAGCCTTCAAGATGAAGCCAGGAGAATCTATCACTGACATGTTTATTCGTTTTATAGAAATTGTAAATGGACTAGAGTATCAGGGACAACCAATCTCAGGACCTATGAAGGTCAACAAATTGCTGTGTGGACTCTCCAAAGACTGGAATCACGTGAAGACTTTAATAAGGGAAACTTAAAGGATCATGCCGCTCTCTGTAGACGAACTTGTTGGCACACTTCAGTCCTATGAAGTGGAGCAAATCAATTAAGAAGAAGATCCCAAAGGTAAGAAGTCTATTGCCTTAAAATCTAACGATGACTCTGATGTTACAGACTCTGAAGAAGATATGGATGATGAAGAGCTAGCACTCATGATAAGAAGGTTCAGAAAACTGAACAAAAAGGGAAGAAGATTCAATTGGAAGAAACAAAACACACAAAAGTTTCAAAACAAATCAACTGAAGATAATGAGTCCAATAAAGATGTGATTTGCTTTGAATGCAAGAAAATGGGACACATCAGACCCAACTGTCATTTGTTGAAGAAAAAGAAGGGAAAAATTGAGAAATACAGAAAGGCTCTCAAAGTAGAAACTTGGAGTGATACTGAATGCGAAGAAAGTGATGAAGATTATGCCAACATTTGTTTAATGGCAAAATCAGAATCAGACTCAGACTCTGAGACAAATACAGACTCAGACAGCGAAATTGAGGTAAGTAATTTAAAAATTCCTATTAAAGTCTCAAAATATATTGATAAACTATGTCTTAGCCTCAAAACTTCTCTTAAGAGTATTTCGAGCTAAAAATGGAGAATTCTACACGAAGCAACAAGGAAAAATCTTGGAAAGAAAAGTTTGAAAATTTAGACAAAAGTTTTGCCACTTTGAAAGAAAATGCAAACTCTCTTTTAAAAGAAAATACATGTTTGGAAAAATGACATTTCAAATATTTCAAAAAGGTTTTCAATAGGATCTGAGAAGTTGGAAAAGATTCTTTCGGTACAAAGACCTTACTTTAACAAATCAGGTTTAGGAATGACTCCTGAAACCATTCCTCTAATTGATTTTCCAAAAGTAAAGGAAATGATCAAACAAAAACCTACAAAAGCCTTTTATAGGAATCATTTTCAAAAAGTCTTTGTAAAACATGTTGGCCGAAGTGCTCTCAAATGTTCTAAGTGTAACAGCTCATAATACTTTAGAAAGAATGTCCTATGGTTTGGAGACCTGTTAAGAAGGATTGGGCAAAGACTGTATATTGCACTAACTCCACTAGACCCAATCAATATTAGGTTGCTCTCTTCTCTCGATATAGTTCTAGATTCGAGTATTGGAACCCTTCTAATCTTGTTCAAGGCCTAGGAGTTCTCATTTCCCGATTTAGATTTGGAAGTTTAATAATGCCTTCGGGGATTCAATATCCTCATGCTCTATTTGTGTACAGGTCATCTTCTTTTAGTTTCAATGATGATCGCAAGAGCTCTAGCGTCTCATTGAACTACGAAGGTTTGCTCTCCCGAAAGATTGATATGTGTTTATTTAACCTATTCTGGTTATCTCCGTATGACGATAGTGTAGATAAAGCTAAACCTAAGCACACACCACCAACTAGCAGCGTCAAAGTTATTGGAGGAGGAATTTTCGATGTGTGCTCATTAATAATGATGATAAGGGATTCAGTGATCGGTCACCAATTACCTTGCTTAACAGATCCGTTCTTATGGAATGAATGTGTGCTTAACCTTGATGATGCTCTGTTGATCATCTCTGTTTTCTGGATTTGGCTTTCTTTTATAATATTCTGGTCTCCGCTTTGCTTTAGTTTGCTTTGCCATGAAAGTCTATGTACTTCTTATATATCATTTTGAGCAATGAATACAATTTTCTTTCGACAAAGAAAATTAATGATATATGGTCACCATGCACTATCGCTTAATAAATACTACTTGTGTAAAAGAGTACGTATTTATTGGAAAAAAAAATCCCAACCACATAAAAAGGAGAAAGGAAATTTATCTACTGCAATCCCAACCTTATTGTGCTTATACTAATTTAGTAAAAACATTTCAATTGTGTCAATTGAACCCTAAAATTTTTGACAATTTGCCAATATAGTCCTTTTGGCCAATTTTGATTGAAAATTACTAAGGTGAATACTAATTATCTTACGTGGCACGACGATATTGATATGAACAATTTGAAAACTAATTTTTAAATTCTTTTTTTTTTTTTTCATTTTCCTTCTTCCTCCACCAATCGTCGGGCCTTGATGACTGGCCACAAGCAAGGGTTGACGAGGGGATTGGGTGAGCTTGAGCCTCACCAGTCTCACATCGGCTAGGTTCGCTGGCAAAGCTCAAGCTCGCCCATGGCCAGTTACCAATCGTTGCCGAGGCTTGGCAATTAGTGTAGGAAGAAGGAAAAAGAAAAAAAAAATTGTAAAACTTGTACATGGTGTGATCAACCATGTTATGTAGAATGACTGACATCTACATCAATAGTTTATGATCAACTTCTGGTGGGAGGGAGGGATTTGACCTGGATCTCTCCCTCCCTTCCCTAGTTTGTTTTTCCTCTTATTTCCTTTCGTTTATTTTCTTACTCTCCCGATCTAAATTTAGATTTGGGAGCTTTGCTCTCCCCACTCAGATTTGGAGCTTTTCTCTTCAGATTTATGAGTTTTAATGAATAATTACTCCACCTCCGGTCTAAATGGTGTTCACAACTACTATGGTTTCAGATTTGTGCTTATTCAACGTGATTTTGTTGCAAGTTTAGGCATCCCGCACTTGCTGAAGAGATCACCTTATTAGGTGTTAGATTTGAACTTGTTTAAGATGTTTATGTTGTCTATGTACAATGATAGTGTTGGGGCTGCCAAACTTAGGTGCACATCGTTAAAAGGCAGAGCTGTAACTATAGATGGAGATCTCGCGTGTTGCTTATCACTGATGATGATATGTGATTTAGTGATCTAATGTCAATCCTTTTGTTTAGATGCAATCATAGTTCTATTCTTAAAGGACAAACATGTGATTATCTCTATCACTAATGCTTTAATGATATACTTCATTTATGGTTTTTGGTTTTTTTTTTTTTTTTTTGGAGCTATAAGGGCTTGCCTTGTAATGGTGTCTTTTGAGATTTCCTATGAATTATTTCACGTATTATTTTGGTAATAAATGGAATCTTTTTTATAAAAGAAAAATTGGCACAGTTGAAAGATTTATAACTGAATTATTACAAGTGCAATGAGTTTAGGATTTTTTGTGGATAATTTTCTCCTATCAAAGGCCTATGCATGGATGGTGATATAAAATTATCTTCTTACAGCATCTAATTCAACATTGATAAGTCGAATCTTTACCTTTGTAGAAAGAATAGACATGTTAAGCCTATGTCTATGAGAATTGTTTTTCTCACCTTTTGATTTAGTACACTCATCTTGGTTTGTGAGGTGAGCGAGGGTTGGCCGACTCTTGCGACTGCGAGGGCTGGCCAACCCTCCCTCAGTGCCACCCTATCTCTATGATTTTTAATCTTTTTCTTAAAAAAAAAAAAAAAAAAACTCTCGATCCTTTTTAAACATGGCGTCGAGCCATATAAAAATGTAACCTAGACTTTCCATTCAAGGAAAGTTCATTGAGTTAACGGAACTCTAGTTGCATTTTTTGCGCAAGACGAAGCAAAAGCTTTAGGACTAATTTTGAAGAGCGTAGTTAAATTTGCCAATACATTAATTTGATGTAAACATATGGTCCAAACGACGTCATCTAGCACTAATTTTGTTGAATTCACATTGTTGGCGAGCCATGTTAGAAGTTTGTTTAAAAATATTATCACATTAGATTTTTATGTTAGAAGTTTGTTTAAAAATATTATCACATTAGATTTTCCGGTAAAAAAATCGCTGAAGCTACTGTGACCGATTTTTTTTTTTACACTCAATTGATAGTAAAGAAGTTGTGCCACTTGAGTGAGTATCGCACAGAATTCATGGCATATATGGTGTCCTTTTTTCTCAATTGTTGCATTTGACATAATATCCTCAGATTAGTTTTGGACAGATTGGTTAAATGTTCGTATATTGATGCGTATTTCATTTTGGATCACTATGTTTGCTCTGAATTAGGTTCAGAAAATGAGTAGCAGTTGAGCATTAAAAGCTTTAGCATTTTAGGTGGGTGTCGCAGTCCGTATGTATTTGATGGTGGATATGTGAATAGAAATCCGTTGCGTCTATCGGATCTGATGACAACATGGGAAAATCCTTCGGCCTAGCATCTTTTGTTCGCCGACACTATTTTTGAACCTCCGACAGCCGTTTTAGATATGAATTTTGACGACAAGAAATATTGAAATTGTCGCATCTCAAAATTTCGTAAATATTGTCAAACACATTAAGTATAGAAAGCTACATTGTACCTGAATAAAAAGCAGCGTGCTCAAGAACAAGGAGCATAATCCCAATTATTCTGTTTATCACTTGACGACATGACTGTGACCCGTGGAATCTATCCTAGTGGTTAACATGTGCCAAGTGACTGGAATTTGTGGCTTTATCTCAAGATTTGACGATTCTTTTTAGCGATGATCGACTCAGGGGGATGAGGATGAACCGTTCATGGAGTCACCTAAAATGGTCCTCACGAATTCATCCATGGCCTTGACACTAGACCCCTTCTCATCATCACCCCCTTCCTTCACAGCTTCCCTCATCTGTCCCATCACTGATTTGGCCCTCTTCCTCATCTCCCCTCCTTTTCCCTCCTCTTCCATCACCAATTCTATCACCCGGTTCACTTCCTCGGCATCGATCCGGCTCTCGGCTCCGCGCGTAAGCTCCACACACAACCCCATCTCCTCGACCATCATCTTGGCGTTGTACGCCTGCTCGGCCGCCATTGGCCACCCTATGATGGGGACCCCTTGGCTCAAGCACTCCATGACCGAGTTCCACCCGCAGTGGCTTAGGAATGCCCCTGTTGAGTCGTGCGAGAGGATATCCAGTTGAGGTGCCCAATTCCACACTAGCAATCCCTGCTTGCTCCCGGTCACTCGGTCTTTGAATCCCGGCGGCAACCACTCGGGTCGGAACTCACCTTTAATGTTGAAACCAAGCGGCGGCCTAATGACCCAAATGAAAGGCTTTCCACTGGATTCCAATCCAATGGCTAGTTGCATCATCTGGCTAGGACTTATAGTGTTTTGTGAACCAAAGGAAATGTACAAAACAGAGTTTGGCCTATGTGAATTGAGGAAGTCAGGCATTTCTCTAGGGACACTCCAGGAACTTTTCCTGTATGCTTTTGGAGGGAATTTATTCTTGATTTGGGGGAGACCGGTGATGATTTTTGAAGCATGTGAGAAGGGACTAAAGGACCAATGGCCCAAACAGGGAGCTTCAAGTACTTCCTCAAGAGATCAAACCCAAGAGGCTCAATTTCCTCAACTGAATTGCAAAACCAACCATCTGAGGCCAAAGAGAGCTTTAGCTGAACCTGGAAGAACTTGGACCACTCATCCGTAGGGTCTGCCTCTCGAATGAACCGGTGGAGCTGAGAGCGGTGGAACCGACACCGTTCGGGAAATCCAGGCACCGAGAACTCCTCAACATCAGTCGAGCGGTGTGGGAGGTGAAGCCAGAGGGAGATGTAGGCCAGAGTGCCATATGCGCCGCCTGTGGTGAAGGTGATGCTCTTCGTCCCAAGCCTCCTGACGGCGTCCACAGACCACCCGAAGAACACGTCCGAGATCACGCAAAGAGGTGGCCGGCCATCTTTGGAGGTTATGTCGGAGATGAGGCGCTCTACAGGAACAGCGAGGGACACAGATGAATGGAAAAGCGCCGGAATCCGATCAGGCGGCAAGTTCTCGGTGTTCTCGGTGTCAGGGGGCAAGCCATGATCGGAGCTGCAGAATGGGAGCTCATAGAGGTGGATTCTGGAGTCGTCGTTGTCCGGGGACATGGTGGAGCGGAGGTACCGGAGGTTCAGAGGAGTAGTGGCAAGAGTGACGACGAAGGGGGTTTGGTGGCGGATGCGGCGGGCTAGGGCGAGGAAGGGGATGAGATGGCCATGTGCCATGAAAGGTAGCATAACTATGTGGCCATGAGATTGAGATTGAGTTTGAGAATAATCCATTCGAGTCTTGAGGTTTCCAAGAAAACCTGAGTATATTGTATTATGGCAAAAGAGTACAAGGAGTTTCGATTGGAGAACCACTAGAGACAGCCGTGTGCTTTGTCTTCGTTCTTCTTCGCGAAAGCTTTTTGTAGACTGCAAAAGAGGTCCAGTGGTTGTCGTCCACTTGAATCCTGCGACTGTGGCCAAAGATTCCGTCCCCTGTCTTTTACCTTTTCCGGGGTACAAAGATCACGCAAGATCGCGTCGGACAGTCTTATTTGAGAATGAATTTATGAGGCAAGAAAGGCGATTGCGTTTGGGGTGCTCCTCTGCTTGAAGTGGCAGCTAGAAAGATTCGTTCTACCAAACCCTCCGATGTAGGTTCGGCTGGTGTAGTAAACAGAGCTATGAAAAAGCTGGGAGTTCATGAACGCGGTCCATTTCGTTTTCAAATGCACACATATCACATTTTACAGATAATTTGTTAATTGATAGAGGAAAATGTAATTTACTGTTTAAATATTGTAACACTCTCCCTTACGTAAATGTGGGGATTTAGCCTAAGATTAGACATGTTGATTTGATCCAAAGGAATATTAAAGGTTTTGAAAAATTTGAACTCAAAAACTCCATCCCTGACCTTCTATTGACTTTTTAGGGAAAAATTTAAATAAAGACCGAAGTGGACTAATTTTCTCAAATAAGGATCCAAAATAAACTTTGTGTCAAATAAAGACCTAAAGTGGACCCATTATCTTAAATAAGGAACCAAAGTGATTGAATCAATTCCAAATAAGGACCTAAGCTTGCTAGTCAGCCAAATATTCGCCAGCTATCAAACATGTGACATTTCCGATGACTAGAGTTTGGGCAATTTTGTCCAAAAAAAATCTAGAGAAAATTAACAAATCCTAAAACATAAACAGAAAAACCCTAGATTTTCTATGGTCTCCCCGTTCCTTGTACCCATCATCTACAAAGTCAAAGACCGAAGTTCTCCCCATTCCTTGTACCTATCCTTCGCAAAGTCGAAGACCCAAATTTTCTGCCGGTTGAGGCACGAATTCAAAAACAAAAACAAAATCGAATTCTTCTTTCTTTGTTTGCGGAGATGCAAATTCTCCGCTAGTTGAGCAAGGCGAGGAGCAACGAGAATCGAGTCATGATGATGACCGGGCAGCGATTTGGTTGAGGAGCAACAGGGGAGAAGAAAGAAGAAAACATAAACATCTAAATGAATAACCTAAACTTAATTAATTTAGAATTTTTCATTTTTTTCCAATCACAAATTTCTAACAAAATTGCCCCTATTTTAATCTTCAGAAAATGTTTGTCGGCGAGCTAACATCCTCAATAGAGATTAACTTGATCACTTTGAGTATTTATTTGACACAAAATTCACTTCAGATCTTTATTTGAAACAATGGATCCACTTCGGATCCTTATTTAACACAAAGTTCACTTTTGGTCTTTATTTGAGAAAATAGATTCACTTCAAGTCCTTATTTGAAGTTTTCCCGACTTTTTATTTAGTTCAATCATCTCGGTTTGTGATGTGAACCTTGTTTGCCGCCACCCCGGGAGGGCTGGCCGACCCTCATTTGGTGCCTTCCTCCTCCTTATGACTTTTAATCTTTTTTTTTTTTTATAAATAATTTTCAGTTCTTATCCTCTATGGTGTTGAACATCATATAAAAAAATGTTATTAAAAAAATATCACGGGGGCCTTTTATCCAAAGAAAGCTGACTGAGTTGGCGGAATTCTCTACATGCATTTTTTTATGTAAGTTTTAGGAATCAAATGAATAATGTAAAAGTTTTAAGAGTCGAGACGCAAGTTTTAAGGCTCATGTGGTAATTGTCCGATCGCTGGTCTGGATCATTTGATCACCTGAATTTATCTCAAAATATTCAGGCATATGAGATTACCATAGCGTCTTCTGGGTTCGGAATTTGTCTATCCGAAGTCGGTATCTTTCTCATAAAAAAAATGCATTAGCTTGATAATATTTGCTAAAATGGTAGAAAAAAAAATTGAATTCTAAAGAATAGAGATATTCATCGTTCCCTTAAATAATCTACAAGGGCATCGATGACGAAATTATTGTTCAACGATTTAAGTTTTGGAAAATTGTTTTGATATATTATATGATATAATTTCTATGGAGGAAAAATATAATAAATGTCATTACTTTCGTATAATATTCACTTTAGTGTCAAATCTTTTTTTTTTTTATCACTTGTGTGCCAAATCGGTAAAAAAAATTAACCACTCAAGTGTCTTCAGCGATAAATTCCCGCGATTTGTCTTATCTAACTTTTTTTTAATGAAATTTTACTTCTTAAATGACTTTCATAACCAAAAAAAAATTGATGTGCAACATGGACAAAGGACAAGATGACCAGGCAATGTTGAGAAAAACCATTTGTAGATTTTGAAGCAGGCAATGTTGAGGAAAATATTTGTAGATTTTGAAGTTGACAAAACTATCCATTGAATATTAGTAAGTCTAATAATTGTCTTGAAGTGTGATGATTCAAGAAAGTAATCTTGGAATGAAGACATCTCGTTCTAGGTCAAACTTAAGTGCAATTGTAAAGTCTATTTCAGACGGAACACACTTAAACTCAAGAATATACATTGAAGACAAAGACTGAGAGAATTACTCTTATTCTCATCCAAACGCAATTCAGAATGTAGCAAGTTCAGAATATGACAAGATTCAGAATATAGCAAGTTTAGAATAAAGCATATCCAAAAAGTGACACGTCTAGTACAAGACTGGTCTAAGATGAATAACCGCTAGTAATCTACTGTAGATTTTACTCCTAAAAAGATTTGTTTGGCTCAATCTAATTGATTGGCAGATCAATCCTAAAGACAAGTTCCTTCTAAATGGAGAAGCTCTACTCATGGAAACCAAGACTTTAGTTAAATGAGCAACCATAATCAAGTAGGATATAGCTTGCATCACTCAATGGCTACCAAATCTTCTTGATACAGATCTATCCAACAAATGGATTAGAAGATGATCCTCTAGAGATTGTCCAATGGCTAGTTTGGAAGTGGATGAGTATATGTGGAGACTAAGGTGCTGATGAGTGAGTAAGAGATGAGGCGTAGATATGAAATTTCAAAGTCTAAGTGAATTTCGATCTAACACTTGTCTTTCATGAGTTTAAAAGTTTGTGATCGTGAGAGAAGTATAGAAAGAGTGACTGAACAAAATAGTATGATCTATCACTGAATATTTACACTCAAAGTTGTAATCTATTATTGATCATTTAGTGAAATCTAGTAAGTAGGCTGTCAGTGTGGGCAAGTGGACGTAGGCTTGATAAGTCCAACCACTATAAATCTTGGGTGCAATTCCTCTCAACCTTAAACTCTTATTGTTTATTGTCATAGTTTATTGCACACTAATTGGGTAAGTATAAAGTTTGTTCTATTGCATAGCAAATTCTGAATCTCGTTCGAGAATTTGATCCTTCATATTTTAATCTTGACTCATTCTATTCCATATAAATTTGTCAAGATTTTATATAATCACATATTTACCCTCTCTAGGTGATATGTGCTGATTACCTTAGGCAAATGATATAATTAACTCACTACTTTGTCTTCTTTTCTCCTCCTTCTTCTTTGTCTTAACCTTAATCTTCTTTAATAAAGACCTTGGAACGAAAAAAAGGAACAAATATCTCCACACAACTCTCTCTCTCTCTCTCCCCCCCGATCTTCCCACTTTCAATCTGTTGCTTTTAGAATGAGGAGGACGGCGGGTGCAGCCACGATGTCGCAGACGAGGGCTTTGAGATCTGCTAATCCTTTTTGTACTGACTGAGAACGAGGGCCTCGAGTTGAGGCTGCTTTAAGGGCTTTTGCGGGGTCTGGGGATGGAGATGAAGTGGAGTTGAGTCTCTGGTTGTGATGTGAGAATCGAATATTGGAAGAGGCGTTTCTTTGAAAGCTCAGGCACTTTAAAATTGCAACATACGAAAGGAAGGAGACGGGTAAATGTGTGGAGTTACCTGTCACAGAGACGCTTGCAGGTTCGCTTGTGAGGGGGGATGAGTTGCTTTTGAATTTTGCCCCCAATTCCTTATTTGGAGTATAGGGTCAGGCTTGAAGAGCATGTTCAAACGACTCGTACAGCACTACTCCTGCTAACTTTGTACTCATGATATCATTTGATAAATTCATAAGCTGGTATAGGTAGTGTAAAAATGTTAATCACACGAAGCAAATAGAAATTAAACACTTAATAAAAATCATCATGTATAATATGCATTATCATCAGATATTGGGCTAATAGCAAAAGTACAGAGCAAGTGCCAAAACTTAGTGCACGAGACATTTAGAGGAGAGGGAGAGGGAGAGAGAGAGAGAATCACTGACTTTGTACTCATGATATCATTTGATAAATTCATAAGCTGGTATAGGTAGTGTCAGCAAGAATTTTTGTGTTAATCACACAAAGCAAATATAAATTAAACACTTGATAAAAAAGCATCGTGTATAATATGCATTATCATCATATATTGGGCTAATAGCAAAAGTACAGCGCAAGTGCCAAAACTTAGCACGGGGAACACTTAAATACCAAAAATTACGAAAGGTATACTTAAGTGCCTTTTTTTTTTAAGTGCAAACTCTAGTGAAAGATGATGGAAATTCGACGTGGATTATTTCTAATAAAATAAGTCATGTACGTGGTTCGTTGGAAAGTTGAGTCAGCAAAGAAGAGCCAAAACGACGTCGTTTTGTTTCAGATTTGAATTTTTATACAAATATTAATTAATTAAATTTAAAGAAAAAAGATTGCAGGGCGAGGGTTGTAATTAAAATTTATATTAAAATTCAAATTCAAGGTAAAACGACGTTTTCTACTTATCTAGCCACGTCACCATGCAAAATGACGTCGATTTACACTTGTCTCGCAATAAAAATGTCACGTCAGTATTTTGGTTGGAATTTCGCAAATTAGCATTTAAGTGATCCATTTTTTTCCTGATTTTGGCACTTTTAAGTGTACTTTTCCGAATGTTTGGCATTTAAGTGTATTCCCGTGTCAAGTTTTGATACTTAAAGTGTCCGGCACTCCTTTCTCTTCCACCCTCACACACCCACAAATACAAAGTGATCAGCAGGGGGCTGGATGAGGGAGCTGGCACTTCTCAAGGAGCTGTAGCGCGAGCTTCAGGTCGATCCTGAGCGAGGGCAAGAGCGGCGAGTCCTTGTACTGGCCGAGACACTTCATGTCGGCATGCGAGAGCGCGTCGCAGCACACGCACGCCCACCAGGCCCATATAGGGCGCGTCGCAAATCGCAAAGGGTTTCCCATCGGCGCGACAAGCAATCATGACCATCAACTAGAGAGTTAGTAGGGATTATGCTTTGCAAGGGAAGTAT
This sequence comes from Eucalyptus globulus, assembly GCA_014182545.1. Classification (NCBI taxonomy): domain Eukaryota; kingdom Viridiplantae; phylum Streptophyta; class Magnoliopsida; order Myrtales; family Myrtaceae; genus Eucalyptus; species Eucalyptus globulus. The sequence goes on from CM024721.1 coordinate 49,427,219, forward strand.
ATCATTTCGATGATTTTTTGGCTCACAAAATGGATTTTGCGGAAACGGATTGTTCTGCTTTGTCCGCACGTTGTTCGGCTATTTTTTGATGGCATGAGACTTGATTTGGGGAGAACGGCTATTTTTGGTTTTTCTTGAAATCTTGATCATTGATCGAACCGTCTTGTGACGGAGAGGAGATTTCTATTGAGTCCTCTTCCTTAGCTATCACAAGAGATTAAGTCGTGGCAATCATCGCAATTAGACTTGAAGAATCTAGGTTAGGTTTAGTTTTAGGATTCATGTATATCCATTAAATTAATTGTTTCATATTCTAGATTCTAGTAGCCAAAATTGCCGCTTTACTCAAAATATTAGTAACTGTCCCCCTAACTAGTTTGAAAAGAGTCATATTTTTCTCTGTTATTGGATGGAGGCCTACTTATCAGTCTTTTGATTGGTGAACCATAGATGTCACCATCATTTGCATTTGTGTTCAGTTTGGTTTGTACACAGATAATGTTTATATTTATAATTCACTAATCAAATGCCTCCATGTTAACACATAAACATTGACTATTTCACTAAGTCATATATCACACAAGAAAATTAGGGATCATTCCCCAACTCGTAAATATAATTTATGGTATTGCATCCATATTCTCCATTGCACTTAGGCATTTTGGCATTATGAACATTTTATATGATTAATATGTCTGCATTAAATAAATTTCATCTAGGTTGGCTTGGTTACAAATTGCACTTTAACTGGCCTAATATTTTAAATAAATTTGGGCTTGCAACAGAGGTGAAGCCTAAACTTATTGAAATCTTCAAGATTAAGCTTATGTAATAACCATTTTATTTTTAAAAACAATTTCTGCTCAGAAATGATTTTTTCAGATTCTATTCCATTGATAAGTTTTTGAATATTTGAAAGTATTTGATAATTGTCTAAAATTTTGATTCTCGGAATAAAAAAATTGTTTAATACAATCCTCAAATTCTTAAAGGACTCAATATTTCTTTTAATTTTTAAATGCTTTTATTATATTTTCTATTTTTTTTTTCTTTTCTTCTTCTTCTTCTTCCTTTAGTTGGTTGCTAGCCATGGCCAAGGCTGGCAATTGGCTAGAGGAGAAGGAGGAGGGAGAAGAAGAAGAGAACCAAAAAAAATAAAATTTGGAGTTATTTTTTAGAACAAAAAAGTAACTTCTTTTTTAATTTTTTTTTAATTATGTTCTAAATCTATTCTCGGGAATAAAAAAAAGATAACTATCACGCCCCAATCCTCTGAGCACATGTCCATCTCTCCTTGGTCGATTAAATAGTAATGTCTCAAGAAGCATCGCCGATCCATTTATTTTAATGCACGTGCGGAAGCAGATAAATAATCTCATTCAATGGGATAGAAAAGTAGAGCCAACTTTTTCAACCAAGGCAAGCCTTTTTATAAACGAACATGTTTATATACAATGCCAAGCTATTTACAACAATATCGGCTTAACAAAAAGGGAACTATCCTATGACTCTCTAAACAGACATGTTCGCCGATTCTTTAAAAATCTCCACCTTTCCAGACTTCGAGGCTTCCGGTCTTCCACTAACTTCATCTAATGACTTGAAAATTGTTATACAATAACCAATGAGACAATGCCTCAACAAGTTCAACTCATTAAGACTCGATTAGGAAGCCAATACGTCTTAAGGCTAGCTAAGCACAATACAGGTCAGAGGACTTACCTTGACCTTAGTATCCTTCCTGCAAGTCAACACAATTCATAATCTCATCGAGTCACATCAACACATCAAATCATTCACTCAGATCGACTTATCGATCAATCAACCTAATCGATTATATGTCAACATGATTATTCCCCAGTCATCTCAATAAATACTATCTATAATTCCGACCATAGTCCAGAATTGCTCACTTTAGCTAATATATAGATAGTATAGCTCACCAAAACCTGTCTCAAATATCGATATATATATATGCTCACCATGAGCTGCCGCAAATATCAATATCTATATGCTCGCCAGAAGCTGCTAGCCATACTTTCAGGGTATGTTGAAAATTATCATTTAATCAAATCACCATATTTATCATTCTTGCTAAAAATATGTGTGTGTGGGTACACGGTTGACTTTAACAAAAGATACAATATTTTCACTTTTGAAAATCCCACTAATTTTCCACCGTCCAAAACATATTTTTGGCGCTGTAAACCGACGCCCGGTGATTTTCCAATTAATTACTGAAATTAAATCAATTTAAGAATAAATTCCAAAAAATGTAATTCATACACAATCAGTACAATTTAAGGCTAAATTAAATAAAAAGATTACACCGCTGTAATCAGTGTAATTTTCCAGTCACTGGCCATCTTGGTTTAATTTTTGGAAAATAAATAAATAAATAAATAATTACGGAAAATATTAAATAAATGCAATAAATCCAACTTAGACCCATTATAGCTTAATTGGAAGTCAAGAAAAGTCCGGAAAAGTACCAAACTACTCTAGTTAAATACTACAGTTTGTCAATCAAAAATCACATTATCAAAAGTGTGAAGGACAAAGCTGCAAGTTTTTCTAATATCCCTGATATCCCGAGGAATAGACGTCTCTAGCGGAGTTGGGGCTTCCACCCAGCTATCTTCAGCGATCGACAGGAGCATGCTTAGATCGGCGTACTTCAACATCCCTCTTCGGTTTCCGGACGTTGGCTTCTAGCTGGGCAGGAGGGTCTTTGCTAGTCTTAGCTCTTTGTTGTCTATCCTAAACCTTCGGTCCTTGCTTTGTTTAGTCCGTTCTTTTCCTGGTTTTTGATTGTGCTCCCTTCCACTCTCCCTGCATTTGTATTAAGAGTGCAAGATTAGGAGCCGGTCGAGTTTTCTTGTAAATTTGTTCAAAGCTATAATACCACTTACCCTACCAAAAAAAAAAAAAATACTACAATTTGTCTAGGCTCTAACTACACGAACTAACCACCTAACATGCATCGGTATCTAATTAAATTTACTAATATAATCTAATCTAATCTAACCACCTAATCCATCTTAACTTAGACTAATCCAATCCTAAACATAATTAACCTATTCATTGAGGATTGGTGAGTAAAAATCACTTGTTTAATGATACGCTCGAATCAAATCGACAGGGACGCGACGGGGCTCGATCTTCTTTAAAGTGGCGATGCCGATGGGGGTCCAAAATGGCCCGAAATCGGCCAACAAGCTCGTTGCTCAAGCTAAGAAAAACTTGTTCTAAAGATGCTGATTTCGGCGGCAGCTCGCGGAGGACTTGGCGGACTAGTGGTGCGGTGGCTCAGGCCGTTTGCTGGTGGCGTGGGAGGCTTGGCTTCGGAGGTTGCTAGAAGGAAAGAGAGACGATGGGGCTGCTTTGGTTTTTGCTCAACGTCACTGGACAGAGGGAAAGCAAGAAGCGGTGATGCCAAATGGAGAAGTCAACTTCGTGGGACGTTGCTAGGCTGACTCGGCGGTGCCGCACGTGAGACAGAGAAGACGACCAGCTTCGAAGGAGGGAACAGAGAGCAAAAGCAGAAGCTCCAAGGATCGGGGGCAGCTGTGGGGGAGTCCGTGGGGTTTGGTGGAGCAGCAGAGAGAGATGGGACGAAGGAGAGGAGTCGGCCATGGAGAAAACAAAGAAGACAGCTAAGAGGGGGAAGTGACATTGGCCAAAGGGGATGAACGTGTAGAAATTAAAAAGGTAGAGAGAGAGAGAGAGAGAGAGAGAGAGAGAGAGAGAGAGGAAAGAACGGATAAGAATGAACAAAGGTCAATGAAGAAAAGCTAAATGGAAGACTGCAAAAAAGAATGGAGCGTTGGCCAAAAAGGAAAAAGGAGAGGGTTGTGCGCAATTTGGACGTGGGGGCAAAGGGAAGGGAAAATAAAATAAAATAAAACACTAATATTTTTAATCAACTTCACAACTTCGTCAATTGGTCATCCTAGAGCCAATTTCTTCACCAATTGCACAATTTGTAGTCTCAAACGAAGACCAAAAAGGCGGTCCTTTATCTGAATTTCCTTCAAATCAAATTTCGTTTCGTTTTTAGGAATCCGATTTTTAAACGAACTTCTCTGGTTGGTCGATTTGACAGCGGAAAAAGCCAACGAAATTTCCTTTCACTGATTTACTTACACCAAATGTCAAAAATCCATTCAAATTGGCCAATCGAATTTCTATTTATTTTCTGAAATATTCGAAATTATTTTCCGTAAAAATCCCGAACTTGCTGGAAATTCATCGAAAGGTAAGTCAACGTTCCTAGAATGACTTATGACACGCCGAACGCTGATTTCTGAAAGTGAATTCAAATTCGTGATTAATTTCAATCGACGCACTTTTAGTGACCTACGCTATCGGGTAGCTTTTAGGAAATTTTGGTGCGATTGACACGTGTCAATTTTCTCGAGCCACATGTACCTCTTCGACACATGGTGACTCGGTGAGGTAGAAAATCTCGGAGATTTCAAATACGACACAGGGTACCTAAAAGCATTAGAAAAATCGGTTTAGTGCCGATCAACAAGAATTTTTTGCAATCAAGCGGAATCACCCACATTGTGATCACGCATCTTAGTCGAATCAACCTATCCCCGCCTCTAATCAATTTTGAATTGTGCCATATGATCTCAGCAGATGAGCACGGTCAGAAGCCATTCCTGGTTGAATTATCAAGTTTATTGCATTAAAATCTCTTAATGACTTTCTTAGATGGTCGGTTATCTCATGAGTGGCCATCTCCAAAAAGCACCATAGTTGCATTGAAGAAAAGCCCAACTTATCCAATCGAAATCAGAACCTGAAAATCAGGATGTCACAACTCTTCCCCTCTTATAAAAATTTCATCCTCGAAATTTAAACCTTTACCAATCCTTAAACAAAAAGGTGGGGGTGTTCGTTGTCTCATCGAGCCTCACTTTTCTTGTCACTTCTTCGGTCCTATAGTGTTATTAGACCACTTTGATCCAAGGAGACCATCTTGGTACACATAATTGCTCTTTTTGAACCACCAACTTAATCGAGCTTTCACGTACAACACGGGTCGTTCACGTTTGATTCTTCAAGATTCAGCACGTGTGTCGAGTCAGGCTCATATGTCCTCAATCTCGAAACGTGAAAGACGTCATGCACTCTTGCCTACTTAAGCGGTAATGCAAGACGATATGTTAAGGTTCTGATTCTCTCTCTAGAATCTCAAAGGGACCTATGTACCTTAGTTTAAGTTTTCCCTCCTTGCTGAAGTGCAAAGCATCTCTCATTGGTGACACCTTCAAAAAGATGCAATCACCAATTTGGAACTTTAAGGGCCTTCAAAGCTCAACGATTCAACTTTTCTAGTAGTTCCAGCGGTCTTTACTCAAACACCAATCACAACACTGCAATCTTGATTACTAAGCTGACTCAGCCTATGATCTTTCTTCACTTCACTTTCTTCTCACCATAGAAATTATGCGCACTTTGCTATGCAAGCTTCAATAGGAACCATATGAAAGCTTTGCCAAAATTGGAACATTTGATCTAGGTTTGAAATAAATTTGTCATTGGCATTCCATGTAGACCAACTTTCTGACACACATATACTTATGTATGCCTATTCAAATCGAGATCTTTTTGTATTGTACTAAGGTGAGTCGGCTCCATCTATCTGTCAACCACAACCCAAAAGGAATCAGTATTCCCCCGACTCCTTAGTAAGCCTGTTATAATGTTCCATCATAATATACTTCCATTCCCACTCAGAACTCTCGAGTGATTGTAAAAGTCCTTCTGGTTTGCATTACTAAACTTTCACTTGCGCGCGCATCTAATACTTGCAACCTGTTTGACGATATCTATCTATATATCAATTTACCAATCGAGCTAACGCCGATTCTGACTTACTTTGTACTGTATAGTCGAATACTACAACAACTACAGGGAATTCCTGACAACGTCTCTTCTTTAAGTGCTACATCGTCAAGTACACTCAATCACTCTCGGAACTTAAGTGTTTCATCTTTAGAAATCTGAAAGTCAGTCTCTTTCTTATCAGTATCCACTTGTAGGATCTTTTGAACATCCAGGTCTATCAATAGAAGCGTTTGATTCTAACCTGAAATCCGGTTCAATTCTGAGGGTGGCAATAAAATTCAAAAGGTGGTCTATCTCAAATTCGAAAACCAGATTTCGAACCCTTTGTGAGTAAGGTCTATACTTTAACCAACCTATGCACAATTGAAGGCTCTCAACTCAACGCCTCAGTGACTTCTTTTATTCTTCTAGGGTGATACCAGCTATCACCATCCTAGTCCTTCCAAGGTTCTAATTCAACTCATTCTGAGAGAATAAACACTTGAGACTTTAATAGTCGATGAAGATCTGGAATCTTTCTTCATACCAATGATGTCTTTAAATCTTTATAGCGAAAATTAATGCTGCAAGTCCCAAGTCATGCGTTGGTAATTCAACTCATGAGGTCTCAACTGGCAGGACACGTATGCAACAATCATATCATGTTGCATCAGCATGCACCTAGTCCTCTGCACGACACATCTCTATAGATCTTGGGTCTTCCAGGACTAAATGGAATGGTCAGTACAAGTGTGGTATTCAGCTTTTGCTTCAGCTCGTAGAAACTACACTCTCACTTGTCTGTCCACACGAATTGTTCTTGTTTCTTCAGGAGTTGAGTCAATGGTGACACTAATGCAGAAAATCCTTCCACAAATCTTTTGTAGTAATCTGTCCAATCCATACGGCTTATAATTTCTAATACTATTGTTGGTCTTGATCCACTAACAACTGTTTCGATCTTGGTCAGGTCCATAGAGATTTCCTCATCTGAAATCACGTGACCCTTCTCAAGTGGCTCTCGTGATCCTCAGCACTCAACGAATACACCAAAATATCCTTGATAGACACAACCCCGAATGGAATTATTACTCCTCTGATTTCTTGGTAAGCCTGACATAACGTGCCATTAGGATATACTTTCATTTCCACCCGGGACTCTCGAGTGCTAAACACTGAATACAATAGATTTTTTTTTCTGATCCTCAACTGGTGAGACCCTGTTCTCAAGTCGACCTTTGAAAGTATCGATACTTTTTGTAACTGGTCACACAATTCGTTGATGTTCCGCCAAGAATACTTGTCCTTGATAATCACTTGATTGAGTTGATGATGGTCGATCCATAATTACAACGAACCATCTTTCTCATTCACAAACAAAACTGGTATTCTCCAAGGTGATGCATTGGTATGTACAAATCCCTTATTCAGTAATTCTTGCATCGTACCATCGATTCCTTTAATTTAGACAACAAGAATCGGTAAGAAGCCTTATTGAGTGGCTTTGTCCCGAGTGCTAATTCAATCACACATCCGATTTTACTTTTTAGCGGTAGGCCTGACAATTCCTGTGGAAATACATCCATAAATTCTTAGATTACCGAGAAGTCCTCCATCTTCAGTTCCTCAATCTGTCTTATCTATGACAATCGTCAGGCCATCTTGGCAATCCCCGTCTAACAAACGGTTTACCTTAAGTGACGAGATTAAGGAAGTCGAGGGTCCTCTTCAACTCAATAGACTCGGCACTTCCACATGTTAATGGATTAAGCTGGTTTACCCCACAACAACAATTTATCACCACAAGATGCTCCAGGAGCCAATTCTTTCCACACTTGACGATAGAGTTGTACACCAACAGCCAATCAAGTACAACTCTAGTCAGTGGTTCTTCTCCTACAACCTTAACACACAAACTAAAATTCCACAACTTAATCCCCAAAACTCTGAGGCACTACTTTGATAAAAATCACCTCAAAACATTCTTCCGTTGATCGATGCATGGTTGGTTCTATTCTTGTACCTTTTGCCATCCTAGTGGCGTCCTATCTGCGATAGTGGTACTTATGCTCCCTTGGACTTTCATTGATAGTCTCTCATCTATGGATCGTGTTGGTCACAATCAAAAGCACGTTCTAGCCATACTCGCGACACTAGGATTAATCCATGCATTCCTTCCATACTTTTGGCACCCATCTAGTGAGTCTTCTATCTCATGTCAAGTGACGACATGCACCCTTTTTGCACCAAGGCCTATTCCAAAAACCCTATGGTGTGTTCTATGGCGCACTCCGCTGATCTTATCTTATCGATGGTGATGGCAAGTACGATCCCATTGGCCTTCTCAGGAACAGTCTCTTGCCAAGTGACCCTTTCGGTCACAGTTAGAACAATCATTCGTCCTAAAATGGCACGAGGCCAATTCATGTTGTCTTCCACGACACACGACATTCGATTCGATGCTAACTTGTCTATCCCACCTTTCCCAATGGGCGGAGGAAAATTTCTTTCTCGATCATAGGCTCCTTTCCAAACCGGTTTCCATCTACGTCGACTAAACCTTGCCAAATGTGATAGCTTGCTTGTTCCCCGGTGTGCAACCAAGTTGGATCTCAGCGAGTGTGGCAACAATCTCCGCGGCTTGATCCAGGACTAGCTCGACAAGCTCCTGGGAAAACTTGTGCCCGAACAATCCTATTGGACTTAGGATCGCTCGGTGCTACTACACTCTAGATCGGACCTACGGCGGTACTCTTACACTCGCGCTAGCCCTAAGTTGGCTTTGCCATAACCACCTCGGGCACCAATCCTTGCCGGCGTTCTACCCCGAGTTACGTAGGCTCTGTCCTCTTACTAGAAGTCCTAGCTCTTCATCACTCATATTACAAAATCTTTATAGAAACCGTTTTCTAATTTTAATACCATATTAGAATTCGAGTGACCCACAAACAAGTTACAAATCAGCTATCACAGACATGCACCATCATGAATTAAAGGTCATTTCTACTAACTATCTCATGACTCATCGCACCTTATCATTCCAATCTCTAACGTCCATGCTCTGATACCACTTAAACGGGGATGTCGCGCCTCGATCCTCCGAGCACGTGTCCATCTCTCATTAGTCGATTAAATAGTAACGTCCTAGGACACATGGCCGACCCATTTATTTTAATGCACATGCGAAGCGAGATAAATAATCCCCGAGAATAACCAATTTAATAGGATAGAAAAGTAGGGCCAACTTTTTCAACCAAAGCAAGCCTTTTTATAAACGAACATTTTATATACAATGCCAAGCTATTTACAACAATATTGGCTTAACAAAAAGGAAAATGTCCTATGACTCTCTAATTAGACATGTTCGTTGATTCTTCAATCTCCACCTTTCCAGACTTCGAGGCTTCCGGTCCTCCACTAACTTCATTTAAGGACCTGAAAATGATTATACAATAATCAGTGAAACAATGTCTCAGCAAGTTCAACCTACTAAGACCGATTAGAAAGAAAATACGCCTTAAGGGCTGCCTAAGCACAACATGGGTCGAGGACTTATCTTGACCTCAATTATCCTTCCTGCAAGTCACACAATTCGCAATCTCATCGAGGTCACATCAACACATCAAATCATTCACTTAGATTGACTTATCGATCGACTTAATTGATTACATGTCAACAAGACTATTCCCCGGTCATCTCAATCAATACTATTTATAAGTTCGACCATAGTCTAGAACTTCTTTCTCACTTTAGCTAATATATAGATAGTATAACTCACAATAAGTTGCCTCAAGTATCGATATATATGCTCACTAGAAGCTGCCGCAAATATTATATGCTCACTAGAAGCTGCCGCAAATATCGATATATATATATATATATACTTGCTAGAAGCTACCAGCCATACTTTCATAGTATGCTAAAAATTATCATTTAATCAAATCATCATTAAATATTCGTGTATGGGTACAAGGTGGCTTCCAATCAAAATACAATATTTTACCTTTGAAAAATCCCACTAATTTTCCACCGTCTAAAACATATTTTTGGCGCTGTAAACCGATACCCGGTGATTTTCAATTACTTAATGAAATTAAATCAATCTAATAATAAATTCAAAAATGCAATTCATACACAATCAATACAATTTAATGCTCAATTAAATAGCGGTTCCCACCATTGTAATCGGCGTAATTTTCAGTCTTTGGCCATCTAAGTCTAATTTTCAGAAAATAAATAATTAATTAAATAATTACGAAAAATATTAAATAAATACAATAAATCCAACTTAGGCCCATTATAGCCTAATTGGAAGCGAAACGAACCTAGAAAATTACCAAACTACTCTAGTTAAATAGAGTTTGTCTGCAAACTCTAACTACACGAACTAACCATCTAACATGCATCAGTATCTAATTAAATTTTCTAATCTAATCTAACCACCTAATCCATCTTAACTTAGACTCCAATCCTAAGCATAATTAACCTACTAATTGAGGATCAGTGAGTAAAACTCACTTGATTAATGATTCACTCGGATCAAATTGACGGGAATGCGACAAGGCTTGATCTTCTCCAAAGTGGCGGCGCCGACAGGGGGTCCGAGCGGCCCGAAATCACGGCCAACGAGCTCGCTGTTCAAGCTGGAAAAAGGAAAACCTGTTCTAAAGCTACTGATTTCAACGGCAGCTTGCGGAGGACTTGGCGGACTGGTGGTGCGGTGGCTCGGGCCATTTGTTGGTGGCGTGGGGGGATTGGCTTCGGTGGTTGCTAGACGGAAAGAAGAGATGATGGGGCTGCTTTGGTTTCTGCTCGACGTCGCTGGACAGAGGGAAAGCAAGAAGCGGTGATGCCAAGTGGAGAAGTCAACTTCGTGGGACGTTGCTAGGCTGACTCGGTGGTGCCTCACGTGAGACAGAGAAGACGAGCAGCTTCGAAGAATGGAACAGAGAGCAAAAGCAGAAGCTCCAAGGATCGGGGGCAGTTGTGGGGGAGTCCGTGGGGTTTGGTGGAGCAGCAGAGAGAGATGGGACGAAGGAGAGGAGTCGACCATGAAGAAAACAAAAGAAGACAGCTAAGAGGGGGAAAAGTGACGTCGGCCAAAGGAGATGAACGTTGTAGAAATTAAAAAGGTAGAGAGAGAGAGAGAGAGAGGATAAGAATGAACAAAGGTCAATGAAGAAAAGCTAAATGGAAGACTGCAGAAGGATGGAGTGTCGACCAAAAGGAAAAAGGGGAGGGGTGTGCGCAATTTGGACGTGGGGCAAGGGAAGGAAAAGAAAATAATATAAAACACTAATATTTTTAATCAACTTCACAGCTTTGCAATGATTGGTCATCCTTGAAATTTTCCATCAATTACAATTTGAATTATAAACGAAGACCAAGATAAGATGGTCCATTTTATCTTACAAATTTCCTTTAAATCCGAATTATATTTCGTTTTCTCGGAATCAGATTTTGAACAAACTTCTCAGGTTGAAATCCGATTTAACAGCGGAAAAAAGCCCATGAAATTTCCTTTCACCGATTCACCTTCACCAGATGTCAAAATCCCTTCAAATTGACCAATCCGAATTTCCATTCGTTTTCCAAAATGTCAGAAACAATTTTAGTAAAATCTAAACTCACTTGGGAAATTCCTAATGTGAGTCACGTTCTAGAATGACTTATAACACGACATATCCTTGATTTCTGAAATCGAATTCAAATTCGTGATTAATTTCAATCAGGCAGCTGACTTTTAGTGTGTGCCTTATGTCGAGGTAGCTTTTAGGAAATTTTGATGCAGTTGGCCCGATGGTCGATTTTAACTACATGTACCTCTTTGACACATTGGTGATTCTCGATGGTCGTGAAAATCTCGAGATTTCAAAATACGCGCGGGATACCAAACGGCGTAAAATCGGTTTAGTGCGTCAGCGAGAATTTTGCAATCAGCGGAATCATTCTGCTTTTGTGATCACTATCTTAGTCGAATCGACCTATCCCGGTCTCTAATCGATTTTTCAATTATCTTGTAATGACCCTTGCAAACTAGCATGGTAGAAGTCGATTCTGGTCAAATTTTCAAGTCTATTGCATTAAAATCTATTAACGATTTTACGATGGAGTCGGTTATCTCATGAGTGGACCATCTCGAGAGAAAGGACACTATAGCGCGCCGGAAACGAAGGCCCGTATCAATCGAAATCAGAAGCTTGAAAGTAAGGATGCCACAATAACCAAATAATTTTTTTTTTTTTTCGGAAAACAAAGAATAGAATTAGGCACCCAATGCATAAATTTTTGTCTAGCATGGCAAGAGTATAAGAAACATTTGTCATTTTCTTGTTGTTTATTTGAAATCTTCTCAATCAGATGACGTTGTTTGCAGACTCTTTCTTTTCCTAAAAAAAGACATTGTTTTCAAACTCTCTTTTCCTATCACTTAAGTCTTTACTTTTAAAAAACTAATGAATCTAAGTCATGAGTGTTCACTTCTAAAATTTTATGGCATTGAAACAATCATTCATGAAATTATTGGAACCTTTGCTATCATTTAATGAAATGTCCAAGTGATGTTGTTTGCCTTCTCAAGTGTTGACTTCAACTTTCCAACACACCATATCAAATGATGTATTATAAATTAATTTCATGTTGGATGAAGTGATTGTGATCGATTCTTTTTATCAAAGTGACACTCGAATGATCTCAAAGATGTTGTGGCTGAAGTGAGCGCATATGGCACTTGTGGTGTTTTCTCCACTTTCTACATTCAACATAATTTCCTAGATATTGCTAGATTAGATTTGGACGGATTGTGTGGTTCCGTAATTGTTTGTAACTCAACTGGGTCACCTGCAGAAATTACATAACGCGGATAAAATTTGGACCAAAGTAAATGTAAGTTTAGGGACTGCAATTATGTTGTTGGACCACTACGTTTGCTCGAATTAATTAGCTTTCAGAAAATGAGTGGCAGTGGAGCATGAAAGCTTTGCAATTTAGATTTCATATAGGGTGGCTGTTGGAGTCCGAATGCGTTTGATGGCGGACGTCTCATTAGAAACCCATTTCATTTGCGGATCTGATGACAAGACAACGAATTTTAAGCTTAGGGTTACGTGTTTGACCAACCGCTATTTCTGATTCTGCGGCGGCGGTTTCAGATAAGAATTATCATACGTGGATGTTGTCGCACCTCAAAATTTCGTAAATATGGTCGGACACATGATGTTGAGTATTACCCGCGAAGAACATATTTTTTTGTTTCATACATACGGATATTTCAAGACA
>CM024721.1:49440437-49483363 GCA_014182545.1 Eucalyptus globulus
GTGAGGAGTCAACGAGGTCACGGTTCCATCTAGGTCATAATTGACCGGTTGACGAAGTCTAAACACTTTATCGTTGTATGAAAGGACTTTGCATTGGATAGATATGTTGAATTATACATGCGACAGATTGTTCGCCTTCATGGAGTGCTAATGATGATTATGTGAAATCGAGACCCTAAGTTTGTGGCAACTTTTTGGAAAAGTTTATAGATTTCCCTAGGGACTAAGTTGCAATGTAGTACAGCTTACCATCTGTAGACAAATGGTTAGTGAGAAGGGACCATTCAGATGCTCGAGGATATGCTAGAAGCTTATGTGTTGGATTTCAAAGGGAGCTAGGAGAAACAGTTTCTTCCGGTTGAGTTTGTCTACAACAACAGCTACCAATAGAGTATTAGAATGGCACCTTTTGAAGCATTTTATGGTAGAGCCTACAAAACTTCAATTGGTTGGGACAAAGTTCGTGAACGCAAGATTATGGGCCTTGAGTTAGTTCAATAATCAGTGAACACCATAAAAATCATTCAAGAAAGGCTTAAAACTACCTAGAGCCATTAGAAAAGTTATGCAGATAAACGACGTAGACCATTTGGAATTCCAAGTGGGTAAGCACATTTTCCTCAAAAAGTCACCGATTTGAGGCACTTCGCATTTTGGCAAGAAGGGAAAGCTGAGTCGAAGGTGCATTTGCCCCTTCGAGATTTTAGAAGGGATTGGGACCTTGGTTTATCGTCTCATGTTACCACCGAGACTTGCTCAAATACATGACACCTTTCACGTGTCGATGCTAAAGAAGTATGAACTTGATCCGGCTCACGTGCTGAATTTCGAGAAAATAGACGTGGAGACAAGGTGTCGTACATGAAAAGACCAGTGCGGTTAGTGGACCGAAAGGAGCAAGTGATGTGGAGCAAGACAATTTCTTTAATTAAAGTAAGTTGGCAACACCACAGAATGGAGGAAGTCACGTGGGAAACCGAAGAGATAATGAGATGTCAGCATCCCCACCTTTTTTAGGAAGGCTTGTAATACTTTAAAATTCGACGAAGAAATTTTTGTAAGACGAGAAGAGTTGTGATATCCTAAAATTTGACCCTTATTGATATATATAAAATAGCTATTTCATCAATGCACTAATAGTGAATTTACTTTGAACTAATCAATTATGAGTTAACTAATCTATTAAGAGAGGATGTAAATAATTAGAACGTGAAAAACTTGAGAATTCAATCAAGGATAAACCGTTCGACTATGAGGATCAAGTAAGGACAATATTGCGTTGTTATAAATCAATTAGCGAATGGATATAAACTAATTCAACATAAGTACGTAGTTGGTTCGTGAGTGATTATGCATGATTACGATACTAGTTGCAGGCAAAAATAAATCGACTTTTTTATTGATATTGTACTAAAAGTTAGTAATTGATCTCTTGCAATTACATGACAATCAATGGTCATCCACGATTCGAAAAGGCACAAACATGGATAAAAAATTATTGACCATGAGTCAATCGCGTGAAAACCCCTAAAAGCCACCCGATAATTTAGGTTATACTAAAGTCATATTTGATCAATTTTAACAATAAAATTTAATTCAATTTCATAGATCGAACTTTTGAAGGTTTCAAGACTAACTTATTATGTGTCGCCTCATTTGTCCATCGATTTGTCGGTAGGAATTAAAATTTTCAGATAAGGACTAATCGATTGAGAATTGAAAGCCGAGAAGAGAAACCGAGCCAAGTGAAGGCCAATGGCCAAATGCCTATAAGGTTTGATCATGTGGGCCTAGCCATGCCCACCAAGCCCAATTCAAGCCCATGCAAGCAAGCGGGCCAAAGGGCAAAATTGGAATTTTGGAAAAAAAACATGAAAAGACCAAAATGCCCTTTCTAGAATATTTGCAAAAGGACAAAAGAGACAAAGAACTTGGCTACGAGGATTTTAGGGGAGAATGGGTGTAGGTAATGATGAATTTGGAGGAAAATATCTCTCTTTCTTTCTCTCTCTCTTCATTTCTTCTTCCCCCCTGGCTGGCCGAACTCCTCCTCTCTCCTTCCTCTCTCATTTTTCTTCTTCTCCTCCTCCTCTTGATCACCACCATAGCCAGCCCCCTTTTTTTGCCACCGCTCACCACCATTCAATGCCACCGTCACTGTCACTCATCCATGCTGTCACCATTCTTCACGCTACCACCGAAAGCCATCACCCCAAGCCAACCCAAGATGGCCATGAGCTTCAAGCTCACCGCATGCTGTGGTGCCGTCATTCAAGTCGCGAGTCTCATGTTCTCACCGCCATTGTCGTGAGCTCGCCGTTACTTAAAAACCATAAGTTAACTCATAATTCTTGATTATTGAGTTAATTATGTTTAGGGGTAGGTTTAGTTTAGGGACAATGATGGTTTAGCATTAATCGCGATTAAGGATGAATTATATTAAGGCTAATTGAAATCAATCTTAATTAAGAACTATTAGTTTAATTAATCGTGATTAGCCTAATTAAGCATGGTTAGCTTAATTAATCGCAGTTACTTCAATTAATCGTGGTTAGCTTAATTAATCGCAATAGCTTAATTAATCATAATTAGTCCTAATGAATTACTATTAGAGAAATTTAATAACGGATTAGTCGTTAAATAGAATTTTATATTTGATTTATTGGATGAATTTATGCATAATTCATGTTGTTTGAACTTCTTATGCCATGATATTGAGTGCCCAAATTATAAACCTTAAATACTATTTTTAAAGAAGGTTTTATTAGTAAGAAAATGGTAAATTTTGAGGTGTCTTATTTGGACGCCGTGTTTTACATGTCAAATGGGATAATGGGGTTTTAAAATAAAAGTGTGCAAAATTTGGCGGGTTGATGTTAAATATGTGATCACGTATGACTATTTTACCGCAATGTTAAGTGTAAAAATTGCCAAGGTTTATTGTTTGAACACGAACTCTGTTGTGCTGGGCTAATTTATTGCAAATAAAATTGGCTTTAAGTGTTGGCATGCTTGAGTGGTCACTTAATTGAACATGTCACCCAACGGGAGTTTGGGGACAATGCCCGATATTTATTAGCTCTCCGGCGGGGGTCCGGATGCCGAGTTACGGTTTAGGCCGGACTGATGCTCCTTAAGGAATGTCGTCTATGGTGGGAGTTCTAGACAATACCGTGCCCGATGAGACAGGACAATGCCTAGTCATGCTAGAAGACCGCCAACTCTTGTGTTAGTCGTGGTTCGAGAAGTCATAATAATTGGAACACGCTTGATGGCAATGTACATGGATATTACGGAATGTGTTCTAATTATTTATTATGCATGTTGCATATTGTTGGCATATATGATATATTAATATGTAGGGGCATGGCAAGGCAAGATAAGATCACATACCATTGCATGACTAGGATACCTCTAAGATAAATTAGCGTCTTAATCAAGGTTTAGGACGTTAAGATTTTACCTCATCCTATTGTGGTTAAATATTTTCGGGCCCTTAGTTATGGACATCTTCCTAATCATTTTAAGGTCCCCATTTCTTTTAAGTGGGGCGTGACCGAGTACACCGTGTCAAGGATCGAGACGATTGTCCTAAAGCACACCATGACCTTTTGGGTTCATAAGGGATTAGATCATCCGATTCCCCACCACTTCGTGGCCTAATATGTTAAGTTTGATAAGGATCTTCCCGGTCCTTTCCTAAGGATCGATGGTCTACCTAGCTAACCAGTGCTAGTGTGGGAATCACTTTTTGGATAGCCCTCGTGTTAGAGGAGTAGTTTAACCTCGACTTTTCTGACCTTTTTTATGCAATGGTCGCTTAGGGAGTTGTCTTCTAGAAATAGGCTTGTAAATACTAAACTTCTTAGGGTTAATAAGTTGATAAATAAAAATTGTGCTTTTAGAATTATCTAATGTGTTTTTACTATCTCTGTTTTTTGTTGGTTGACTAGGTGTTTATATTAATTGTTACCATTGCATTTAATCAAAAGATAGAAAAGACTGGGTTAGCGACGCATCTTGGGACGCCATAACTAATTGACCGTTGAGGGATGCTCGAGCGCTAAAAGTTTCGGAGCGTGATAGTTGTTGTGAGGAAAATCACAACAATAAAGAATTTGATAGACATAATGACGAAGCCCAATCCTTTGACGAAGCTCAAGCTTTGTTGGAGCTTGATTGACATCTATGGAGGATGAGTGCTCATCAATGCATTGGGAGAGCCAGCATAGATGACAAGCATTATACCTTGGTGAGCATGGAGCCAAGGAGTTTTATTGCTCAATTTCTTGCCTAATTTATCATTTTAGAGTTTGGATCAAATCCTAGGATGGTCTAATATGCGAGAGAGGAGATTGTCATGAGTTGGTTTGGTAAACTGACCGGTAGCCTAGAAAGCAAGAAAGCTTTTAAGACATTGTTAGTGTTAGGGGTGAGCATAGTTCCAAGGTAGAACTTGGAACATGAGAACCAAACTGGTAGGAATTTATAGGTTCCAAGTTCCAAGGCATGCGGGGTAGGTTCAAGGTTCCAAAAAATGATGAACCTATTTCAATGGGTAGGTTTTAGGTTCTTAGTTGGAGGAACCTAGAACCTGAAACCTAGAACATGGGGAACTTGGAACCTAGAACCTAGACCTGCAACCTATAACTTGGAACAAGTTTTAATACTTTTCTTAATGCATATCTTCGTGTGATATTCCGATATTTCATGATATTCGATGATAAGTTTATAATCTAGAAGCACTAGTCCAAGTTTTCATTTTATGGCTAAGATTTTTACTTTATTAATGTTCATATTTTTCATGTATTTAAATATAAGTTATGATTAGTGAATTATGATCGTTCAAATAATAATACAAGTGGGACCTAAGTAGACCTTGGAAACTATAACATGATAGGTTCCAAGTTCTAGGGTATGCAAAGTAGGTTTCAAGTTCCAAAAAATGATAAACTTGTTCCAACGGGTAGATTCCAAGTTTCATATGGAACCTATATGAAACTTGGAACCGGTACGGAACTTGGAACCATTCACCCCTACCTTTATTTAGTTGAATTCCTTGCCAACAATTCCTTCTTTTCTGTTGATAGTTTTGTGTATTTTTTAGTCTCCTTGATGAATGACAAGCTTTTTTATTATTATTGCATTCATTTTCATTTTGTTTAACTAAAAATGAAACAAAACAAAAAAACGAACCTATTGGACCCCAGAACCTATGACAGGGTAGGTTCCAAGTTTCAGGTTCTGACAGGCAAGTTCCAGGTTCCGAAAAATGAAGAACCTGTACCTGAGGGTAGGTTTCAGGTTCTAGGCGAAACTTGTAGGGAGCTTGGAACCGCTCCCCTAGTTAGTGCGTCTCAGTAGAATTTGTCAGGTCAACCTATCAAGAATGGGTGTTTGGACCGGATTTGTCCCTTTTTAGTAAGTTTTCTCTCCTATTTTGTTTAGAACACTTACACAAATTATTTAATGTGTCTTACAGGGTTTTCTAGCAAAATTTGGTGAGATAAATATGAGAGCTTGTAGGAATTTGTGTGTTAAAGCTTAGGGATCAAATGAGAGATCGAGCTATTTGATTGTAACTCTATAACTTTCACTTAATAGTGAACACTTTAGATCCGACTCTTCCCATGAAGTAAGTACTAACACTTGCACCGATCCATGTAATCTCTAGCATCCTTTACAGTCCTTTATTGATTTATCCGGTATGGTCTTATTATCTACACAAGCAACGGCTTCTTTGGTTAGCTTACATCATGCTGGGAATAACGCTAAAGCTAACCAATCCTGCAAATCAAGAAGAACACCAAAATTCGTTTTAGAAGTAAGTGTTGGCTGAAAAGTGCACGAGATTGAGCAAATATATCTAGAATATATTTGGCTACACATTGGAGCTCAATATCTACACATATAAAGTGATGTGGACTTGGAGGAAAGAAAACATAAGGCACCACTCGAAAAGGAGATTGTGAAGAATTGAAGAACCGAGTTGGATAGTGTCATGACCCCGACTCCATCCCTAAGGTCACGAGCAGCAAAGGTTATTTTTGTGACGTCCCAAGCGCATCACCATCCCATTTTTATTTTTATTTTTATCTTTTCATTAAGCACATGTGGAAGCATACACACAACAACCAAACAACAACAAGCAGCTAGGAAAACAACCATTTAAAAATATACAATTGCATCAGTTATATTTACAAGCCCTTTTTGTCATAGGCCGTTATATTTACAACCATTACATCTTCAAAAGGCCGAGGTAAATCTTAACTTCTCTAGTGAGACTACAACCCCTCCATACCTACAATCTAAAAAACAATGGGGTGAGTCATGGATTCAGTTAGTAAAACCCTTAATTCTCTACTAGGAAGATATCTCATCATCAAAATCTAGTGGGTATAACACTCGCAACCCAACACCAACTCTTCGATATAATTCTTGCTAGAAGTATCCCTTATCCCATTGATAACGAGTGGGACCATAATATCGATGGCAGATCATTAGCAAACTTATTGCTACATCTCAACTACATACAAATGTCCATTGTAACATGCTTTCAATGCATGCTTACCTTCAGTTTGTCAATGAACATATCAACATATCATACTTATGCATATATCGGCACTCATAAAATTTATTTATTGGCACTCATGCAAATTTATTTATCATCGTCCTGGCTCAACCAGGCCCTTCCGGCTCAATCGAGGCATCCAACTTCAAGCTAGGCATCCTAACTCAACCAGGGCATCTTGGTTCAACCGAGGCATCCTAGTGCTAGCTCACCAAGGCATTCAAGCTCAATCCAGGCATCTTGGCTCAACTAGGGCTGTCACGCCCCGATCCTCGGGCACGCACACATCCTTCTCTGTTGGTTGTTTTTAATATGCAATACCCCAGGACTATGTATCGCCGACCCTTTTATGTTTTTAAGCACATGCGGAAGCAATTATAAATCCCCAGACAATCAATCGATGGGATAGAAAAGCAAGGCCATATTTTTCATATTGAAACTTATAACCAAACTTTTATACAAAATACAAACCAGAGTACTTCATAACTATTCACATCAAAATGGAGATCTCAAAGAAGATAAAATCTCAGTTCACCCGGGCCATACTCAAGGCCCCTCTCGGGATTATCTTCTTCTCCCAAAAATCCTTATCCTCGGGTTTCACCCCAGAGTTCTCCTCCTCAGAATCCTCCTCCTCAGCTCCTCAGTGGGGTCCTGAAATGTTTTCCCCAAACCGGGATGAGACTACGTCTCAGCGAGTTCTACCCCACTAAGGCCCGATTAGTAAACTATTATACTATAGGCTGCCTAAACACGCACAGGGCAGAGGACTTACCTGGGCCTCAGATCCCACCTGCAAATCAGCACAATTCACAATAGGCACTCATTTACTCCAAACAAATTGAACTAGTCGATTACATGTCAAACGGACCATTCTAGGTCATTGATTCCACACCATATATCTTTCCATCGAGTACTTGGTCACAAAGCCACATCAATGCTCTCGGGCATCAAGTTCGCCAAGGTGACGTATCCACTAGACAATTGCGTACGTTCTTTAAGGCGCCGTTTTCGCCAGTGATATCCCAAATCACCGAACCACACATGCCTACAATGATTTGTTCAATAGACAATTGTGTGCGTTCTTTAAGGCACCGTTTTCGCCAGTGATATCAAAAATCACCGAACCACACATGCCTATAATCATGTATTCAATAGACAGCTACGTGCATTCTTTAAGGCGCCGTTTTCGCCAGTGATATCCCACATCACCAAACCACGTATGTCCATGATGGGATGTGTACTAGACCGGTATGTGAATTCTTTAAGGCACCGTTTTCGCCAGTGACATCCTTAGTCACCGAACCACGTAGGCCCATACACCGTATTTGATCGGTCCAAGCCCAAAGTACTTCTGATTCAGTCTCACCATTCTACTCACTTTACAATTCAACAAAGCATTATAAATACTGAATAATCATACTTGGCCATCTACCAATCAATCATTAAATCTCAATCAATTCCAAATCAATTTAGGATAAATCCCTAAAACATCACAATTTATTTAATTCCATGCAACGTAGAGCTCAAATAAATAAACGGACTGCGCCACGACAATTAGCACGAGATTTTGGTTGTCGGCCATCTCAATCTCAATTTCCGAAAAATAATTAATTAATTAATTAATTTCGAAAATTAATTAATAAATATTAAAAATTCAATTTAGCTCAAATTAAAGCCCAATTAAATAAACAGACTTCACTACGGTCATCAGCATAATATTCTGGTCATTAGCCATCTCAATTGAATTTTCTGAAAGTAATTAATTAATTAATTAATTAATTTCGAAAATTAAATAATTAATATTAAAAATTCGATTTAGCTCAAAATAAAGCCCGATTAAATAAACAGACTTCACCACGGTCATCAGCATAATATTTTGGTCTCGGGCCATCCCAGTTGAATTTTTGGAAAAATAAACAATTATTTAATTTAATTCCGAAAATTAATATTTAAATACCAAAAATTCCACTTAGGCCCGAAAAGCCTAATTGAAGCCTGATTAGGATCGGGAAAAATCGCAGGCTACCCTCAATAAATAGTAGACCATGTCTACTTGCTAAATACACGTTCAATTTATCTAATTCGTATCACAATTGACTAATAAACACTAATGCATACTAATATAACCATCTAAACCTAATTAATTAAAACTAAACCACCTTTAAGCATAATTAGCCAAGTAATCAGGGATTAGTGAGATTACTCACCGGAATCGCGCGCAAAACGTATCAATCCCCGACGGGGACGACACGAGGAACGATTCTTCCTAAAGCACAACTCGGGTTCGGGGCTTGGAAACGACCCAAAACGAGCCCGAAGGGGCTAGAAACCCACTCGTGGGTTTCTGTCCTTGGCTGGCCGGAGCTGATCCGACGGCCAAAACGGAGAGGGGAGGCCGGCAGAGGGTAAGGGGGACGCCGGGGAGGTCGGGCGAAGCTAGGCGGTGGCCGGAGGTGGCTGGACGGGGCGGAGCCGAGCTGAGCAGGGGCGAAACGGGGTTGGGTCGCGTGGGGGAGGGGCTCCGGGGTGGAGGAGAGGGCAGGCGGCACACGGCGGCGAGCGGCGGACGCGGGGGCGTGCGGGCGTGGGTGGTGGGACGGTGGCTACGGGGGCTACGGGGGGCTACAGCTTCTGCTCGAGCTTCTGTCTTCGCTCGCTGGAATGCGCGGAGTGCGAGAGAGAGAGAAAAAGAGATAAGAGAGAGAAGAGAGAGAGAAGATGAGATTGACCGGTCAAAATGAAAAGAGAGAGAGAGAGGTCGGTGGGGGAAGCTATCCGCACGAAGGAGGAGGGGAGAGGAGAGAGAAGAGAGAGAGAAAAGAGAGAAAAAGAGAGAAAAGAAGATTGAGGGAGAGAGGGAAAAATAAAATAAAAATACTACAATTATTCTTATTTTATTTTCTTTTCTCTTTCCCTTTTTATTTTCTTTCGGTCTTCAATTTTTCCTCCGATAATTTCTTTATTGAAATTTCGGCCTCATCAATAATTTGACGGATGATGAGACAGGATCCTAAAAATGAATTGTGACACGCTAAAATATTTGATTCCCGAAACCAAATTAAATTTCATGGTTAGAATCAATCAAACGTGATTTTAGTCCGATCCAACCAATTGAGTAGCTTTCAGGGATTTTACTGCAGATACATCCCTTAACGGCTTCACCCAATAGGTTAGCTAACTCGTGAGTGATCAGCTCAAAGAAAAAGGACCATAAGCACGTCAACGAAATGCCTATTTCACTTTATCGAAACGAGGTCAAATTTCAGGATGTCACAAGGGCATCCAAGGCTAGCTTACCCAAAGCATCCGGGCTCAAACCCATTCATCTTGGCTCAACTAGAGTATCTCGTTCAATGAACAAGGCATCACCACCAACCCTATGTGGCAACGGGTGCTTTTTCCTCTTTAAGTGCACACACAAGTGCATCACACAAGCCGGTTTTTCATCTCTTATCTTAGCCAACATATGCAAGGCCCAAGGATGTGCTCATTCAAGTGAGTGTGCCATGATCCTCAACATCATATTATAAAATATGTTTGAGAATGATTCTTGGTTTGTGGCTTAGGTCGCATGTTTAGGCCATCGTGACTTGATGTCGATTCCATGCCAAGTAAACCTTGACCTCATCCTGGGGCGTGAACACACTCAAACATGCAAACATGAGTAAACACACAAAAGAACATTACAACATACACAAGGCTTACACGGGTGAGCACACCACGAAACTCGACGATGTAGGCTATCGCCCTAACCAAAAGTTATAAATTCTACTTACCTTCAATGAACCTTGAGCTAAGACACGAACTACAAAGGAAGGGCAGCTTACTTTGAAGGCTGAGAGAGAGACATAAGGTGGAGGGTGTTCAAGGAGATGGAGGGTGGAGAAAATGGGAGCAAAATGAGGAAAATGAAAAGAGCTTGTGACAGCTTGATTTTTTTCTTCTGTTTTCAATTGAATGAGTTGGGTTTTTCATCGACGCGGTTATAGTCTTTTTCTCTAAGCTGATCACTCACGAGATAACTAATCTATCAAGTGAAGCCATTAAGGAATCTAAACATAACATATTTGAGAATTCGACCAGAAATCGACTACTCAACCGTGCTAATTTACAAGAGTCAGTATAACATTGTCAAAATCAATCAAAGACCGGAGATAGGTCAATTTGACAAAGGCATGTAATTAAAGTGGGGGTGATTCCACCTAATTGCAAAATTCTCGTTGAATGACGCTAAACCGATTTTTCTGTCATTTCCGTATCTTGTGCCCGTATTTGAAATCTCGAGATTTTAATGACAACCGAGAGTCACCAATGAGTCAAAGATGTACAATGTGGCTCAAAAATAATCGACCATGGGTCAAATGCGGTAAAAATTCCAAAAAGCTACCCGGCAAGTTAGGTTACACTAAAATCACATCAGGTTGAAATTAACCGTGAAATTGAACCTAATTTTAGAAATTGAAAGTTCTGTTGTGTCACGATTTATTTTGGGAACATCAACTCATCCTCCAAAGATTTTTCGGCAAACCTGAGTTTTTGGCGAAAATTCAAGTTTGGGCATTTTTGGACCGGGAAAATTATACAGCCATTTTCGTGTAAATTTTTGGCATTCAAGTTGGTTCAATCGATGGGAAAATTTGAGGAATGGAGTGTGGGCACTTACCTTGGCGTTGTGGCACTTGAATTAGATAAATTTGGAGGACAATTGAAGTGAAATTGAAGAGGGATGTTCAAAATTCGTAGCTATCGTGGTGTGCAACATTTAAGACACCTTTGGAGGCTTGTTTGGGAAGCTTGAGGGAGGAAAATGGCTGAGGATAACAGCCATGGACTTTGGGGACAAGCATTGAGTGTTTTGGAATATTTTCCAAGACTTTTGAGGCATTTGTGGTCCCTTTCAGCTGCAGCCCCTCTTCTTTTTCTTCTTTGCCCTTACTTTCTCCATTGTTGCTGTTTTGAAGCTAGAAAACTAGAGAAGACCATCCAAGCCAGCTACAGCAACCGTTGACCAGCCCTATCGCTATCCGCACGCACGCCCGAGCTGCTCGAGCTCTGCCCTTCGCACGCCAGCCCACACGCCCACGAGCCCGAGTCGCACGTCCAAGCCATCATCCCCGCCTGCTCGGTGTCGTCCAAGCCTCCGTCGCCATCTTGAAGTCGTCCAAGCCACCATCGCCCTCTGCCTAGTCCCACTACAGCCGTCGCCGTCCCGCTTGGCCATTCCCAACTGCCGTAGCCGCTCGGTCCAGCTCAGTTCTTCCATAATAGAACCAAGCCTAGTAGCTTTTTGCTGTGGGCTTCGTGGGCTATTTTAGGCCTCTTCCAAGCCTCGTTTGGTGTCATCGTAGGCTTGTGTTTCTCTCGCCGTCGCATCGCCGTCGCCATGGACTCACCGACTCGCTAATCCGGTAAGTTTACTCACTAAACCTTGCTTATGAGATTAATGATATTTAGGGAATAATTAGATTAGCTTAAGTATGGCTTAGGTGGTTAGTTTAGATTAATTAGTTATTTAGTTAGTTAATTAGGTGGTTAGATTAGACTAGTTAATGGTTAATTAGGTTGCTTGATTTATGTAGATAAGTGCATTATTTTTCTAGGTGCAATTAGGTGGATAAATTAGTGTTTTTGGCCTATGTAGGTATTTATTGATTTAATTTGCATTTATTTAATTATTTTTGTAATTTATTTAAATTTAATATTTTTCAAAAATTATACCGAGAGAGCCCGTAGCCAGAATTTCGTGCTGATTGCAGTGGTGTGCTTAGTTTATGCAATTGATTGTTAGATTGTGCAATTAAGTGGTGATTATGATTTTTGATTAATTATTTCAAAATTATGAAATTTTGGTATTTAATTAGAAAATACCGAGTGTCGGGTTTCGACCCCAAAAATGTTTTAAAATATTATATCAAATAATGGGATTTTAAATGAAATTATATCAATTTTTAAGATTCGATCTGACCGTGTACCCACACATGATTATTTTCACTGGATGTTTTCAATACGAAGAAAATAAGCTAAGTGCATTATCTTAATTGAGACATTTGAGTGCAATGCACGGTGTATTTTGGCCAGAATTGAATGATCGTATGATGGTTATGAGATTCGGTCCCTGATGTGCGTCAGGTGGACGTTGCCCCTATATGGGATGCCCCTGGACAACGGATTCTGATCACGGTAGAGGCTGGACTAATGCTCCTTCGCGATTGCCATCTAGTGTAGACATTGTCATGTTCAATGAGGTGAGACGATGCCTAATTACGCCGAAAGACCGCCAAACGTCGAGTAGACCGTGCCCGTGGGGCCGTAAGCAACTGGAACGTGTGAATGATTAAGATAAACGCACCTGATTATAGGACAAATTTGTGTGGCATGGAATTGAACATGTCATAACGATTTAGCCGTATAATCAAGACCCTTGTGATTGATTGAGAAATGAGTGAGACGTTCCAATTGATGTGTGCATTTATTATATGCATCTGTAATATGAACTATACTGACATTCAAGAATGAACTGAGGCGAGGTGAGTAACATTAGTTAGGGTTAGACTACCTCTAGGCGTATTTCCTTCCTAATTGAGGTTTAAGGCGTAGACTTGCTAACACATTGTCTCCCCCCGTCGTGGGCTTAACTTCTCAAGTCCGTAGATGGAGGCCCCTCCAGTACGTTTTGGATAGTCGAGGGGGTATACAGAGCAGAGTACTGACGTCCATGTCCCCATGAGTCTCTGGCTCCATGAGCTCATTGTGACCCCTATCTTGGTTGATGAGGGCCAACCATAGTTGGTACCTCATCGGTTCAAGGCGTGGTTCCGTCATGGGCCTACTAAGGTCCGGAAAGGTCCCCTGCAGGGTTTTGATATCCCCGCCATTGCGGTCAACGCCGCTGCGAGCGAGGGGGTAACTGACCCATATGACGGTGCCATTGTCACGCCCCGATCCTCGAGCGCACGCCCATCCCTCAATGATCAATACAAATGTGACGTTCCCAGGTATTGTCGTCGACCAATTCGTTTTAATGCACATGCGGAAGTGAAACATTAAACCCCTGACAATAAACAACATGGGATAAGAAAGTATGGCACATTTCACAAAAGCCAACTTTTATAAACAACGAGGTTTAGTTACAAAATGAGTCTGGTCAAAAGTCTACAAAAGATCGACTCTCAAAAGGAAGCTGTCCTATGACCTACTCATCGGACACAAACGCCGATCCTTCAAATTTCACCTCCACAGACTCGGGGCTTCAATCCTCCACCTACGGACCTGAAAATTGAGCCCACGACGGGGTGAGAAAATGTTTCAACAAGTTCACCCCATAAACCCCTATTATGAAGAAAATACACCTAAGGGCACTCTAGCCACTCAACCGCACAATTAGAACAGAGGACTTACCTCGCCTCAGTTCCTTCCTGCACGTCAGCACAGTTCATATCACAAATGCATATAATTAATGCACATAAAAATTGGAGCATCTCACTATCAAAGCAATCAAATACAGAAATCCCGATTATAAGGCCAAATCGTTATGACACGTCACATTCCGTGTCACACAATTTCATCCCATAATCAGTCGCGGGTAAATCATATTGGTGGTTCAATCCACCCCCGATATTCACTCTCAATAATCAAATTTCCAATTCCACTCAACATCCCCACTCAATAAACAAACTGAAGGCTCTAGAGGTAGTTCCCATGCGACTCAAGTCACCATGTAACACTTAGCCCTTGATTACAATAAGCAATAGTCTAAGGCTTTAGAGTGACCCACACGAAATCTTGCCATCATGTAGTACTTAACCCCTGACCACATATAGCAATAGTGTAAGGCACTAGAGGTGGCTCACATGAGTTTCAATATTATGTAGCACTTAGCCCTTCATTATACTTGACAATACTACAAGACTCTAGAGGTAATTCTCATGTGACTAAAGTCGTCATATAACACTTAGCCATTGGTTCCTATAAGCAATAGTATAAGGCACTAGAGGTAACTCACACGTAGTCTCGCTATCGTGTAGCACTTAGTCATTTACGTGCTCACAACCTATTCAGGTATAAGCAATAGTATAAGGCACTAGAGGTAACTCACACGTAGTCTCGCTATTGTGTAGCACTTAGTCATGTACGTGCTCACAACCTATTCAGGTATAAGCAATAGTATAAGGCACTAGAGGTAACTCACACGTAGTCTCGCTATCATGTAACACTTAGCCCTTTACTTGCTAACAACCTATTCATGTATAAGCAATAGTATAAGGCTCTAGAGATAACTCACACGTAATCTCGTTATCGTGTAGAACTTAACCCTTTACTGCTCACAACCTATCGAGTTCCCTCAACACAACACAAATCACCTCAACATTCAATTGTCATCTTGCCATGACTATAAACCATCACACGATCATTAAGCATAAGCTCTAGGCATGTCACAAATCAACCACATCATCAGATATGCATTTTCTAGCAAGTATAGCATCAAGAACAATCATGAAATACTACCGGTCCTAACCAGTAGAAATGGCCTACTCGCGTGTATCCAAGTTTAAATCCAGAAAGCTAATTAAATGAGTTCATAAAATTCCCAAATTTAAACATGTTGTAAAGGACACATAAATGAAACATTTTCATGAAGACACATTAACCCAGATCCTTCTAGATTAAGCCCGATAAATCTCTCAATTCAGTACAAAAACTGAGTATGTTTCTAAATCCATTTGATTTGAAATTTGAGTATGTTAAATTAGAATATGTTAAAAATAACTTTTGTAAAGAAAAAATTTTGAAATTCAAACCCTAAGATTTGAGAAAAACCCCTAGAATCTCAAAAGGTCACAAATTCCAACATAGTCCGAGATTCTATTTGCAAATGACGGAGATAATATCTCCTTCTTTTAAATCCCTGAAAATTTTGAGAAAAATATATATTATATCTGAAGATGTCTAAAACATTTCTTAAGAAGGAAGCAACCTCAAAATCGTAACACATTTTGGTCCACAAAAAAGACAAACGACAAGGGTCTAGAAATCAGTTCTGAGGAAAAACCACTGAATTCGAATAAACAATACTCAAAGGTGTTAATCTCACTAATTAGATTAACACTAATCAATTTTAAGGCTAATCTAACCATTCTATATTATCACTATCCATACTTAAGTTAATATAAACAACACTTAAGCATAATTAACCTCCTAAGTAAGGTTTAGTAAATAAACTCATCGATTTAGCATTCCAGTAAGTCCACGGCGACGGCGACGCCAAGGTGGGTGACAATCCTCCTAGCAGTGACACCAAGCAAGGCTGGGAAGGGCTTGGAAACGGGCCATGAAGTCCCAAATCCTTGCTGGTTCGGCTTCTGTTCTTGGCTAACCGGGAGAGAGAACCAGCGGCTTCAACGACGAGGAAAGGCTAATCGAAGCTCCAACGAGCTGGTGGCTGGCAACCGGCGATACTCGAGGGTCAAGGGGGACTTGCTGGTGGTTGGAATGGGCAAAGGAAGAGTCGGAATGGATGGGAAAACGAAGAAAATGCAAAACAATGCACTCGGGCGGGTGGACCGCCGGACCAATAGGCGACGGCTTTTGGCCGACGGACGAGACGGCTGGCGAATTATTCTAGCGAGTGGCGAAGTGCTCCCGTACGATTTGGATGTCCTGAAGATGATGGTTGGTAGCACGTGAGCTGGTTCACACGGGAAGATAACTTTTAACTCGGATCTTTGGAGAAATGTCGTTGGAATTGAAACTGGGAGAAGAGAAAACATAGAGGGAAAAAGAGGGTCCGGTGGCTTGGTGGGCATGCAACCGGCTAGAGGAGGCTCGGACGGTTTGCTAGCCAATCCCTTTGGTTCTCTCAAGCTCTCAATTGTTTCAACAATGAAGTTAAGGGCTGGAATGGAGAGGAAAAAGGCTGATGGTCAAGGAGGGGCCACCAAAATATCTAAAACACTTGAGTTTTGGCCCTACCACCCTTTAGCTGTCTTTCACAGCCATTTGCAGCTGCCAAAGCTTCCCTTAGAAGCCTCCCAAGTGGTCCAAAAGTCCTCTCCCCCATGGCATACGAATTTGCACATTTGCTCATCAAATCCATTCAATTCCTCTTTAATTCTCCTTCAAATTAACTCAATTTGAAGTCTATAAATCCCATCAAGTTGCCATCATCCCAATCAACATTTTTCCTCGTACATTCTTCCAACTTGAATCCCAAATATGCAACCAAAAGCGGGCCTACGAATTTCCCAATCCAAAATAACCATACTTTGCTTTTTCGCCAAAAATCTCAATTTGCAGAATAATCTTTGGAGGATGAGTCGACGTCTCTAAAATGAATTGTGACAATATAGAACTTTCAATTTCTAAAATCGGGTTTAAATTCGCGGTTAATTTCAATCCGGCGCAATTTTAGCATGTCCTAATCTATCAGGTAGCTTTCGGAAATTTTTAGTGCATATGACCTATGGTCGGTTATTTTCGAGTCACAATGTACATCTTCGACAAATTTGCGACTCTTAATTGTTGTGGAAATCTCGAGATTTCAAATACAAACACAGAGTACAAAAAAGACATAATAATCAGTCCAATGTCATTTAACGAGAATTTTGCAATTCAGGTGGAATCACCCACTCACTGATCATATATCTCGTCGAATCGACATATCTCTTACCTCTGATCAATTTTGATGGCGTCGTATTGACCATTGCAGATTAGCACGGTCGAGTAGTTGGTTTCTAGTCGAATTCTCAAGTATTTAACGTTAAAATTCATTAACGGTTTCACCCGATAGATCAGTTAACTCGTGAGTGGCCAACTCAGAGAAAAAGGTTATAGGCGCGTCAATGAAAAGCCCGACTCATTCAATTTAAAACATAAGTGGAAAAAAATCAAGATGTCACAGCCGTGGTAGACCCGGAATCCCCGAAGGTCTCAATTGAGGAGTCTTGTGCCTAGAATGCTTAGTGACTCTTCTTTTTGGAGTTAGGCTTTTGTTTATAGACTAGTTTTGTTTATAAACTCAGTTTGTTATAAAATAGTGTTTTGTGAAATTGTTGTCCTGCTTTTCTATCCAATGTTTGTGTTGTCTGGGGATTGTTTATTATACGCTTCCGCATGTGCATAATCGATTGGGTCAGCGACGCGTCCTAGGAACATCGCAATCTTATCGACCACTGAGGGATGTACGTGCGCTCGAGATTTGGGGCATGATAGAGCTCCTCATATTTATAGCCCTTGGAGCCATCATTACCATGCCAAGCGGTCCATTCCAATGTTTCCAAGTGTCCCACCCAAATTCCTTGGGTGGTAAGGCTATGGGTCCAATAATTAAAGCATAAATGATGAGTTGGAAGGCTAAAATGCCTTACTTAGCAACCTAAGCTCATAAGGGTCATCGATGATGACCTGCTTTTCACTTTTCCATTGGTCCACCTATACCCCGCATTAAATGAGCATTTAATGAAGTTTGACAATACTAATGCCAAAGTTACCAACTCGACAAATTCTAGAATCTTTGGTCATTAATGAGGGCCCGTGTATCACTCTCCAATTGGTCCATGTGAATGTCACTTTTCTAGAATGTCCAAGATATTTTGGACCACGATCATAACCTTTGAAAAGTCAATGGACACTGTTGACACCTAAAATTTTGATTAGGTTTAATTAGGTCTTAATTTCTTTTATTTTTTAGATAATAAATAACAAATAACAAAAGCAACAACAAAAATAGTAAAAACAAAAGAAAAGAAAAACAAAAGCAGCAGCCCCCCTTTTCTTCACGTGGGCTCGTGCGGCTTGACCCCACCCCCTTCCTTCTTCTTCTTCCTCGCTCCTTCTTTCTCCGCCTCGTAGTTCACGCGCAGAAGACGACGACGCGCAAAGGGACGGCCTACGGCCGAGAGGAGTAGGCCGACGTCGGCCGGAGAGGATAAGATCTCGGGCGCCATCAATACCGAGCACGCTTCACTGGATAAGCTCGGATGGGACACCGGTTTGGCCGTCGAAGGCCGCTCGGTGCGCGAAGGGGACCGGCGGTCGAAGTTCCGTCGACCGGCCACCCCCTCGCCTATAAATAGCCCCCAATGTCGACGACGAAGAGGACGGCAAACTCGGAGATCTTCCCTTGAGAGACTTCAGGGGAGGATCAAAGAGCGAGCACGCGAGAGATCGGGTCGCGGCTCGAACGACCTCCCTCCGAGAGACTTCGGGGGAGGCCGGCGGCGAGCGAGCCCGGGGGGAGAGATCCGAGTGAGTGGAGGCTGAGCGAGAGGGAAATCGGAGTGCTTGAGGCGGATCCGAGCGTGAGGGGTCGATCTGAGTGTGAGAGGGCTGAACGAGAGAAGCCGGAGGAGGGAAGGTCGGATTCGAGGAGAAAGCAGTGGAGTCGACGCTGTCCGACGCCATCCCTGCGCCGAGCCGAATGCTCCCGACCACCCGACGCCGTCGCTGCACCAGATCGCCACCGCTACTTTCGAAAATCCCCTCGACAGAGACGTCCAGACACCTGCTGCCCACATCACCGCCGCCCGTGCCGACCGGAACCGAGAGGCGGATCGCGCAACTCACCGTTAACAGTAATCGACACTCGCCGCCCGACGCTCGCCATCCGTCCTCGTCGCCTCGAGCCACCGCGGGATCCAGTCCTGGTCGCGCTCCGTCCGCCGTTCCTCGCATCTCCACCCGTCACCGCCGCCATGCTGCCACGCCGCATCCTCCTATCGCTGCTGTCCTCCGTATCGCCGCTCATCGCCGCCGTCTTCGCCGGAGGACGTAGGAATAGGGCAAAGCAAGCTGCGGCTGTAAACCGGGTCGAAGTCGGGCGGATCCGGGTTGGCGTCCGGGTAGGGTTTCCCAGGTCGCCCACACGCGTGGGCTGGGTTGTGTTGGGCTAGATTTTTTTGTGAAGTGGGCCAAAAAAATAGGTTTTGGGCTTTTACGCTTAAAAAAAAAAATTGAGTCGGGCTCGCGTTGCAGCCCATTTGCGTTCGGGCGAACAGCCCGGTCCGACCCAACCCTGGATCCGACCCGGTTCGTTTTTATTATTTTAATAAAAAAAAAAATTTATTTTCTAAAAAAATCAAAAAAATCGAAAAATGTCCATATTTTCCCAAAAAAGCCAAAAAATAATTTATATTTTCAGAAAAAGATCCAAAAATCCAAAAAATGCTTTTTATGTCCAAAAAAATTAGAAAAAGACTAAAAGAATGTTTTTCCTCCCAAAAATGCATGGAAAATCCCTCAAAAATCCAAAAAGCCTTAGGGTTTAAACAAGATTAGGTACCGAAAGGGCATTAGTGATTAACTAGTGTAATCAAGTCCCCGATCCTAATTTCTCTGGTTATGCAGAGTGAGTATTTCTCCCGATATTTCGCTTGGGTTTCTAATCAACCCACCCCAAACTGATTAGTGGCGACTCCGTTTTAAAATTGACTTACAGGTTAAAAATTTAGACTATTAAGTCGTGAATTGGTGGACTTGGGAGAGTCCGGGCTTTAATAAATTCAGCCGAGCCATTAGCCTCCTTAGGCGCCTGTACCTGATCGCGGGCGCCGAAAAAAGAGGTCGCGACAGCTTGGCGACTCCGCGGGGGACTTTGAGGACTTAGGCCATTTTATCTTTGTTTAAATGCTTTGCTAACTTGGGTTTTTTCTTTTGTGCAGGATAATAGCTTAAAGTTTTTTTATTTTGTTAAAATAAAATGTTTTGTGATTATAAACTGCTGTGCATCCTTAAATGTTTTAGCACTACACATGGCACACACAACCCGGCCGCCGGACCTGGGCCGCTGTCGCGACCAATTTTTTCGGGGTGTGAACCACCTAAGGTTTTGGCTAATGGATTGTTAAGCCTAAACTTAACTCGGGCTCTCCCAAGCCCATACCAATTCGCGACTTAGGTTTGAATTCTTAACATGCAAATTTTTTAATTCGGAGTCGCCACTAATCTATTTTTGGTGGGTCGATTAGAAACCCAAGTAAAGTAATAGGAGTTTTACTTTACTCCTACGAACCAGAGATTTGGGTACGGGGACTTGGTTACACTAGATTTCTCTAATGCCCTTTCGGTACCATTCTTTTAATTTCAAAAATGTTTGGCAGGCAGCTTGAATTGATTTTAAGCTATCTCACTAACATGTAAGGTGTTCATGCAGGTGCGCAAGCCACCAATTTAACACCCAAGAAAGTAATTAAATAATGCAGGACTTACCTCAAAGCAACGAAAGCATCTGCAGTGTTAAATTGAAATCCACATCAACAACTCTAGATATGGTTTCTAATTAACACGCAATTTTTTTGTTTTGTTTTCACTTAATTAATGAAAATCATGCAATGTGCAATGCATGCCACTAATTTAACATGAAATGATATGACATGGCAACATGACTTAGCTATATGACCTAAGCAATATGACATAACTAAGCATGTAATCTATCCTAAGCATGAGATGATTTATTCTAAATAATTTTTTTTGTATTTTCTATGAGATTCGAAATTAAAGAAAGGCAACATTTAAATATGCAATCTAAATTAATCTAATGACCTAATCTAATGACGGGTAATTTCTAATTAGAAATGAACCTAACAATAACCACTAAATGACATGCAAATGACATTTTTTATTTTGAAAATGCAATCTATCCTAGAAATTGCAACTAATTTATCCTAAGACAAATTTTATGAAATTTGAAATGATCTAGCTAGATTAAGATTTTATCTAATTTAAACTAGGGATTAAGTCATATTAAATCCTAATTTAAACTAAGACATTATCTAAATCTAAAATGCAATTTATCTATAAAAAATTATCTAAATTTAAAATGAAACATGCAATTCTAATCTAATATGCACAATGATTTTTTTTATGTTTTTCTTTAAGAAATTCGAAATAAATAAATTTCCTATTCTAAACATGCAGGATAACCCTAAAACGATGAATATTCTAAACAAACCTAATCTAACTCAGATTTTTCGGATTTTTCCTTTCTTTTACGGGAGCAATCAAAATACGACATCAAGAACATCACGGCAACAAATCAGAAGCAAGATATCATCCATGTCCATTTTGGAAATAAATTGACGAATCGTATCTCGCACATGAGATCGATTGGCCAATTTCAAATAAAATCGCGAATCGTATCTCGAGCGTGAGATCGGATTGGCGATTTTTCCGTGCGATTGCGAGTCATATTTCGAGCGTGAAATCGGACTGTCAATCATACGCACGTTGCGAAATTAGGAAAATTTCCTAATTCATGAGGGATCAAAAGATCTTTTGGATATAGCAATATCGATCAAACATTCAAAGAAAGATTGCGATATTACGAATTAGGCAGCGAGATATATGAAAATCAAATTGATAAAGAGTCTTACCTAATTCAAGGATATTCTTTCCAAATTTGGACCAAGCGCAATTGGACCGGGATCGCAATCGGCGGGCAACGGGGTGGTGGATGACAACTAGCGGTGGATCGTGGTGGCGATCTGCTGTAAACGGTGGTTCGGCTTGGACAGCAGCCGAGATGGTGGACTCACGGTGATGCCTCGATGATTCGAGACAGGTGATGGCTCACGAGCAGTGGTTGCGACGCGACGCACTTGCGAGGGAACCGCTCACGATAAGGTGGCTTTTTGTCTTCAATCTCACGTATGCTTCTTTCTCAAGAACTCACGGTTAAGTCTCCAGATTTCACCATGCAATAAGAGACAAATTCCACCGCTTCTTTTGCATTGAAACGCCCTCATGTGCCCATCGAAGAATCTCTAGATGGACGTCGGGCGGTGACTGGATTCGGTCAAGAAAGACCTGCAATAATAAAAATTCAAACGAGAGCAAAATAATTGGATCGGTGGAGGTCTCGGGCACGTCAAGGACGCCTGGAAAATTTTCTCTCATTCCATGTTGATCTCCAAGCATCGCCAAGTGGAGCTTTGTTAGAGCCGCCAAAGTCCGAACGTCGTGAGCTTTCGACCTTCGTCATCGGAGGCTCCTTGGCGTGTGATCATCGTCGAAGGTCGCACCTCGGCTGGATGGCAAATCGTCATGGATTCTCGGTGGTGAAGGCTTCTCGACAGGGAAGCATTGACTATTTATTTTCTCTGGACAACACCCGGAAGAAGACAAATCCACCACTTGGGCTTATTTCATCAAAATCTTGGTACTTGTTTTGCCTAAGAACTTCAGGGCAACGAGAGATGCAGCTCGGACTTCAGGCTCGCGAGTGGTGGTCACAAAAATCTGGCGTGACTTTCACGTATGTGGAGAGATATTGGCCTTGCTGGACATCGGCGAATCCATCGGGCATAGATGGAACTCCACAGAGTCTCGGTGGCTCTAAAATATGATGAAAGTGACTCAGACGATCCTGAGTTGTGTTGGAGAGGAGCTTGCCGAGACCGCTGGACACTCCCGGACCTCGACCTGAGGTGCGTCGCTGGTGGCAGAACTCTTGATGGATCAGCAATAGCGACGTGAGGGTAGGCGTAGTGGTGAGGCTACGTGAGGATTGCAGAGATAACAAGGTCACGGCCGCGAAAGGGACTTGGCCGTGACTTCTCGTCTCTCTCTTTTTTCTCAGTGTGTGCGCGAAGCCTCCCCCTCCATACGGCCGTGTGTATCGATATATGTGGCCTCCTTCTATTCTTCGTCTGCGAAGGTCCTTTATAGGCAGAGGGTTTGAACTATCATGGAAAGAAAGCATATTTTGTTTCCTTCTGTGCATGCTTTGAAATATATTCTATTTCCTTTTCTTTTCCTCATTGACCGAATGCCTTCTCTGCAGGGATATATCTTTTTTGCAAATCCGCAGTGTAGAACGCGCCCAACATTCCCTTCTCATGCTGATCTTACGAATTTCCTTTGTGCATATTGTACGAATCGGACCAGATAAATTCTTTCCTCTTAAAATAATGCTGGTCAATTTCTTGCTCCCCACGTTGACCGAATTATGGCTAAGCGCATAATCTTCCTTCACGTGGATGGGCTTCTCCATGTGCGAATCGGTGGCCGCTTACACGCTGTCCTTCCTTTGCATTCGTTCCCTTAAATGCACAAATATGTTGGTGCCAATATGCTGGAAATTTCTTAATCAACTTTAACAATTTAGGACACCAATGTAAATGTAATATCAATCACCACGGATGAATTATTCACTTATCCAAAGTTTAAAGCCATCCATTCACCGCCGGCCCAACAAATATGCAATTAAATGAAATATGCTCCTAATGACCATATGTTATGTAATTATATTTTTTTTTAGGGGTTAAAATTAATCCCTTATTTTTATGCGATAAATGACTAAACGGGTCGTCAAAATTTAGGTGTCAACAGCTGCCCCTCTTTGAAGGTGAGCTCGTAGAGGTTGCCTTCAAAGACAAACTGAGACCTAAATTTTGGTTATGCTCATGCAATGAATGATTTTTTTGTTGAAACATGAATTCCATTTTTTAATGCAATTTATATTATGCATGGAAATACTAATGCAAATGATAGATGAACCTACCTAGAATAACTTACCTTCGAGGAGGATAGAGTAATTCGAGGTAGTGGGTGTTACTGTCCAGGACCCGTACCATTTGACGGTCGCCTAAAATAGTAACATGACTTTGTGAAGATGCTGCTTTCCTAGGACCCGTACCATTCTACGGTCGCCCAATACGGCAGAAATGTTTTGTCTAGGACCCGTACCATTCTACGGTCGCCTAAACGGGGATTCATTTTCCAGGACCCGTACCATTCTACGGTCGCCTGAATAAGGAATAGGTGTTGTCAAGGACCCGTACCATTCTACGGTCGCCTGAATAAGGAATAGGTGTTGTCAAGGACCCGTACCATTCTACGGTCGCCTCAACGAAGAAAATTATTTTTCCAGGACCCGTACCATTCTACGGTCGCCTGAATGAAGAAATTGCTTTTCCAAGACCCGTACCATTCTACGGTCGCCTGTTAGAGCAATAAATGTTGTCTAGGACCCGTACCATTCTACGGTCGCCTAGATTGAGGTTTTGCTTGGCTAGGACCCGAACCATTCTTCGGTCGCCCAACCTTGCGACAGAAATCATCTGACCAGGACCCGAACCATTCTTTGGTCGCCTTAATCAGACTGAATCCGGAGAAAAATCTTTGAAGACAACTCAATTGAGTGTCGGTGTAAAGGACTCTGGGCTACGAAAGCACGCCAGGTCGATAAAAGAAATCCTGGCTACGGAAGCACGCCGGTTCGATAAAATGGACTCTGGCCTACGAAAGCACGCCAGGTCAAGAACTCCGGGCTACGAAAGCACGCCAGTTCGATAAAATGGACTCTGGGCTACGAAAGCACGCCAGGTCAAGAGCACGCCGGGTCAATGAAGGGGACTCTGGGCTACAAAGGCACGCCGAGTCAATGAAAATGACTCTGGGCTATGAAAGCACACCAGGTCGATATAATTGGACAACTTGACCAAGTCAAGTGTCGATGTACTTGAGAGAGAATACCTGCACAATGACAAGTATTTTAGAGTATGGTAGAGATATACTTACCTGATGATATCTCTGATTCTTGGAGAAAAATGTCTTTTGGAATTTAGATATCCTGTGGAGGTCTTTCACCTCATGGTGGAGGTTTCTCATCTCCTAATATCATGAAACATTCTGAAAGGAACTTGAATTACCCGTCAGACATGATTTAGAGCAAAAACTTATACGTATTCATCAAAGAAATAGACAATCTGAGTTACTCTAGAATGCACATTTCAAAATTTAGTGAGGTTTTCTTCAACTCAATCGGGGTTCATGCATATTGACCTTTGCATTACCCAAATTTCCACTGGAGAGAATTATCATTCAAGACAATTTTCATTCATGACATGGATTTCCTAAGAATACCAAATGAGAGACCTTCAGTTAGAAAGGACTTTCACTCACTCTCATTTAAAAGCTATTTTATGAGAATCACTCCATCTCACTATCATCATACCAACAAGGGTCCGGGTTTTCTCGCAAGCGGTACAACCTTACCAATCTGAGAGGTCTTTAACAGGGACCATAATGAGGGCTCGGTCAACGGCTTAACAAAGGGACTCTTTGAGTCAAGGCTATTGAAAGAACAACTCTTTAATCATCTCCGGGTTTACAAGTCAAGAACCCTGCAAAATGAGAAAGAAATAATCTTGCTCGCACTTTTTCGAGCGATGCATAAAACATGTGAACTCCTATGTTAATTCAAGTGCCCTAATCTGAAGAGACTTTGTAAAGGACGTAACATAGGTTAGGTTCATGGGTTGAGAAATGAAAGGATCATCATGCTCAAAATGTGTGTAAAGGGTGAAAGTTGGTGATCATCTTGGCATTGCCACCAGTTTTCTTTTTTTCATCATCGGGGATTGTCTTCATGAAATGCCCCATTGATTGTAAAAACTCAACTTTTGAGTTCTTTGAGTATTGCCCCATTGGAGACACAATCTTTTTACAACACATACTCTTTTATCTTGACTCTCTTTTTCATCTACGGGCATCATCGACCTTGCTTTTATCAAGCACACTGTTTTTTCATGCCCCTAGTTCTTGTTCATTTTTTCTTCACTTTTTTTCATGGGCATTGGCCTTGCTTTTACCAGGCACATTGCTTTTTCATGCCCCTTAGTTCTATTTTGAATTCTATGCATGCGTCAAGCAATTACACTTTGAATGACACTCGAACTTTTCAAGAGTCTTCATCTGCCTTTTGCCTTGCCCCAATGTGGGGGATGATCACCAACTGGGTTTAAAGAAATGAAAAATTGTAGGCTCAAATGGGCTATGCAAAGGATATAAGTATGTAGGATAGAGAAAGAAATGCTCTTCGTCATCCTAAGGCACTTAAATTACCACATGAATTCAATGTAATAGCATGACAAGAAGATTGATGCAAGTGAGAGCAAGAAAATTTCAATCCATTTTCTCCACCTTATGGTATCGTCTTACCCTCCAATTTGCCCCGATGTGGGGTGGTTCTTGACAGGGATAATTTGAAAAAAATATCCACAAGTGTATAAGGCTCAAAGTGGTTAAGCAATTGATCACCTGCTGTGTTTGGGATTGAGAAATAAAACTGCCCCTCATCATTTCAATTGTCGTACCTTTCGCGAGAGAACTCTTTACCTTGCAGATATGGAACTTCTCACACTCATCTCACAAGTGTATAAGTAGGGGATTGTGTATAGGATAAGGCTTGCCTTTCATCATACTGACACGTCTCATTCAGCATTCTTAAGCATTGATGTCACTCCATTAAATTGTCTATCTTGACAAATCTTCACATGAAATTGGTGAGCTAAATCAATGTGAAAATTCTCTTTTCAAAAGAGTCCAGCAACTTTAAGCATGAAAAGTGTTTGTGACTTCAAAACAAACAATTTATTGCACTCAAAACATGGTTTTAAGCATTCATTCAAGGAATTGTCCCACGAAGGGATTGTCTCAGCAATGGATGTCCTTGGATTGTCTCTATCAATCAAAAGTGAAAATCCGCATTTTGATTTGATGAATACTCCGTTCTTGCTTTTGCCCCTGCACAAGAGAACGTTCATGAATAGGATACTATGCAACTCAAAGTAAATTCAAATTACACAACCATTTTAACTCGGATCGAGATTTTGTCTCAGTCATGTCACTACTAGAATCTGTAGTGCCCCCAATTCGTCATCTGCAAGGAAAAGAACAAAGCATCATCTCCCAAAATTATTTATGTTCAAAGACGAGATGTACCTCTTTCACTAAAGATGAATGATCCTCTTTTAACTTGCCCATCATTTAATGGGCAAGAATGAAAATTCCGTCAAGCACAGAAATGGAACACACTTTGTTTGGCTCCTCAAGATGGATATTTCAAGTAGTATCGAGATGTGACCGACATTAACTCTTTAGAACAATTGATCCAATTGCAACCCGATGTGCCTTTTTCAGATGCTTTCTTATCAGGTCAAGAAAGTAATGCACTGAAACATGAAGTAAATGAGTTAGAAAATAAAACAAGGCTAATCTAATGCATGCTTTTTGGAAATGGCTTGAAAAATGATCTTTTTTTTTGTTCTTTTGGAATTTTTTTGGATGAGGAAGCATGAAGAAGCCTAGTCCTCAGAATTCTCCTTGGATGATATTTTCTTTTTATTGTTGCATATCGTCATTGGACTGGTTTGGCATACCCCATCATGTCCTCAAAACAAAACTTGTAATTCTATTGATATCCATCAATCGAATTACATTTATTGGAATGTGATGCTCAAGCACAGAATAAATTGAAATCAATCCCTAAAAAGCAATAAGAATTCCCATGCAGGGGAAGGTGCATGCCCCTAATTAAATGAGGAAATCGAACTACTTAAGACCATGAATCATGTGTACTTGAATTCTTCACCCTTCTTGATCTTGTGATGCAAGCCCTTCAAGTTTGATATTCTTCCATAGATATGTTGCTACCCTCTTCATGATGGCATCAAATTCGACTACCTCAGGAAAATGAGACGATTCAAAAAGGTCTTCTTGGCTCTCTTTTTTTGGAGTTGCAATTTCTCACTAAAGATAAATCGCAGCACTTTCGCTTGACGAGATAAGCTCTTCTTTTATTTGTCATTTTAGCTCTCAATCATGAACAGATGGGTGAGCGGGATCGTTCCATATTCACCTAATTCAAATAAACGGGAACATGTAAGCATGAGGGTAAATAGAAAGTCGATCCATGACAATGATCTAATCAATTTTTCCATTTTTTTTTTCATCATTTATTCATGAAAAGTCTATGCAAGAAAGGAATTTCCTAAAAATGGATATCCTAATGAAACCAAATTTTCTAGACATGATGTAAAAACAAATTCTCCAAAGTTTTTTTTTAAAAAAATGCATCATTCCCTAGCAATTTCTTATTTCATTTCCAATTGACAAATGAATCGAATCAATAATTGACCTAGATTGTCATGGACCGACCCAAGAATATGACAAAATAAATTGCATGGTATAGGAAAAGAACACTTACTTCACCAAGGAGAATCAATGGCAATCACATAGA
The DNA here is from genome assembly GCA_014182545.1 of Eucalyptus globulus. Taxonomy (NCBI): domain Eukaryota; kingdom Viridiplantae; phylum Streptophyta; class Magnoliopsida; order Myrtales; family Myrtaceae; genus Eucalyptus; species Eucalyptus globulus. The sequence goes on from CM024721.1 coordinate 49,469,027, forward strand.
CATGCGCATGATAAGTGGCTCGATTTCTAATCTATAAGGCTTATCAAGGTGGAGCCACAAGGATGATCGGACTAGCCACGGGCTTGTGGACTATGTCGGGTCCTCATGACTCCGGCTTGGTCAAAGAGCCGACCCGGGTTGCGAGCATGCAGACCGAGGTGGGTACTCTTGACACCATGAAAGAAACTTCGGAATTGAAATGGGCGACTCGTACCGCGAGCATGCGGTCGGAGTGGTATCCATCTCAACACCATCCTAAATGATCCTATGCGGCCCAGGTTCGGCGGCAGGTTGTGTGTGCAATAGTGTAATGCTAAATGCAGGGCATGCACAATAATTTAAATCAAATAACACTTCAATAGTTTGAATTTAAAACATTCATCCCCAACGCCAACCTGCAAGGCAAGGGTTAGCAAAGACTACTCCCCTTATATCTCCCAATCTGCAAAAACATTTAACACCTTAAATGTTAGGGACGTACCTAGAATCCTCGCTGCCAAACAAAAACATTTTTCAAAAGAAAAGAAAAATTGGCCTAAGTCCACTAAGAGTTTTAACTCAAGTCCCCAATGCGAGTCGCCAAGCTGTCGCGACCAATTTTTTTCGGGTTATGAACCACCTAAAATTTGGTTAATGGATTATTAAGCCTAGACTTAATTCGGGCTCTCCCAAGCCCATACCAATTCGCGACTTAGGTTTGAATTCTTAACATGTAATTTTTTTTAATTAGGAGTCGCCACTAATCTATTTTTGGTGGGTAGATTAGAAACCCAAGTAAAGTAACGGGAGTTTTACTTTACTCCTACGAACCAGAGATTTGGGTACGGGGACTTGGTTACACTAGATTTCTCTAATGCCCTTTCGGTACCATTCTTTTAATTTCAAAAATGTTTGGCAGGCAGCTTGAATTGATTTTAAGCTATCTCACTAACATGTAAGGTGTTCATGCAGGTGCGCAAGCCACCAATTTAACACCCAAGAAAGTAATTAAATAATGCAGGACTTACCTCAAAGCAACGAAAGCATCTGCGTTGTTAAATTGAAATCCACATCAACAACTCTAGATATGGTTTCTAATTAACACGCAATTTTTTTTTTTGTTTTCACTTAATTAATGAAAATCATGCAATGTGCAATGCATGCCACTAATTTAACATGAAATGATATGACATGGCAACATGACTTAGCTATATGACCTAAGCAATATGACATAACTAAGCATGTAATCTATCCTAAGCATGAGATGATTTATTCTAAATAATTTTTTTTGTATTTTCTATGAGATTCGAAATTAAAGAAAGGCAACATTTAAATATGCAATCTAAATTAATCTAATGACCTAATCTAATGACGGGTAATTTCTAATTAGAAATGAACCTAACAATAACCACTAAATGACATGCAAATGACATTTTTTATTTTGAAAATGCAATCTATCCTAGAAATTGCAACTAATTTATCCTAAGACAAATTTTATGAAATTTGAAATGATCTAGCTAGATTAAGATTTTATCTAATTTAAACTAGGGATTAAGTCATATTAAATCCTAATTTAAACTAAGACATTATCTAAATCTAAAATGCAATTTATCTATAAAAAATTATCTAAATTTAAAATGAAACATGCAATTCTAATCTAATATGCACAATGATTTTTTTTTTATGTTTTTCTTTAAGAAATTCGAAATAAATAAATTTCCTATTCTAAACATGCAGGATAACCTAAAACGATGAATATTCTAAACAAACCTAATCTAACTCAGATTTTTTTTTCCTTTCTTTTACGGGAGCAATCAAAATACGACATCAAGAACATCACGGCAACAAATCAGAAGCAAGATATCATCCATGTCCATTTTGGAAATAAATTGACGAATCGTATCTCGCACATGAGATCAGATTGGCCAATTTCAAATAAAATCGCGAATCGTATCTCGAGCGTGAGATCGGATTGGCGATTTTTCCGTGCGATTGCGAGTCATATTTCGAGCGTGAAATCGGACTGTCAATCATACGCACGTTGCGAAATTAGGAAAATTTCCTAATTCATGAGGGATCAAAAGATCTTTTGGATATAGCAATATCGATCAAACATTCAAAGAAAGATTGCGATATTACGAATTAGGCAGCGAGATATATGAAAATCAAATTGATAAAGAGTCTTACCTAATTCAAGGATATTCTTTCCAAATTTGGACCAAGCGCAATTGGACCGGGATCGCAATCGGCGGGCAACGGGGTGGTGGATGACAACTAGCGGTGGATCGTGGTGGCGATCTGCTGTAAACGGTGGTTCGGCTTGGACAGCAGCCGAGATGGTGGACTCACGGTGATGCCTCGATGATTCGAGACAGGTGATGGCTCACGAGCAGTGGTTGCGACGCGACGCACTTGCGAGGGAACCGCTCACGATAAGGTGGCTTTTTGTCTTCAATCTCACGTATGCTTCTTTCTCAAGAACTCACGGTTAAGTCTCCAGATTTCACCATGCAATAAGAGACAAATTCCACCGCTTCTTTTGCATTGGAAACGCCCTCATGTGCCCATCGAAGAATCTCTAGATGGACGTCGGGCGGTGGGATCGGATTCGGTCAAGAAAGACCTGCAATAATAAAAATTCAAACGAGAGCAAAATAATTGGATCGGTGGAGGTCTCGGGCACGTCAAGGACGCCTGGAAAATTTTCTCTCATTCCATGTTGATCTCCAAGCATCGCCAAGTGGAGCTTTGTTAGAGCCGCCAAAGTCCGAACGTCGTGAGCTTTCGACCTTCGTCATCGGAGGCTCCTTGGCGTGTGATCATCGTCGAAGGTCGCACCTCGGCTGGATGGCAAATCGTCATGGATTCTCGGTGGTGAAGGCTTCTCGACAGGGGAAGCATTGACTATTTATTTTCTCCGGACAACACCCGGAAGAAGACAAATCCACCACTTGGGCTTATTTCATCAAAATCTTGGTACTTGTTTTGCCTAAGAACTTCAGGGCAACGAGAGATGCAGCTCGGACTTCAGGCTCGCGAGTGGTGGTCACAAAAATCTGGCGTGACTTTCACGTATGTGGAGAGATATTGGCCTTGCTGGACATCGGCGAATCCATCGGGCATAGATGGAACTCCACAGGAGTCTCGGTGGCTCTAAAATATGATGAAAGTGACTCGAGACGATCCTGAGTTGTGTTGGAGAGGAGCTTGCCGAGACCGCTGGACACTCCCGGACCTCGACCGAGGTGCGTCGCTGGTGGCAGAACTCTTGATGGATCAGCAATAGCGACGTGAGGGTAGGCGTAGTGGTGAGGCTACGTGAGGATTGCAGAGATAACAAGGTCACGGCCGCGAAAGGGACTTGGCCGTGACTTCTCGTCTCTCTTTTTTCTCAGTGTGTGCGCGAAGCCTCCCCTCCATACGGCCGTGTGTATCGATATATGTGGCCTCCTTCTATTCTTCGTCTGCGAAGGTCCTTTATAGGCAGAGGGTTTGAACTATCATGGAAAGAAAGCATATTTTGTTTCCTTCTGTGCATGCTTTGAAATATATTCTATTTCCTTTTCTTTTCCTCATTGACCGAATGCCTTCTCTGCAGGGATATATCTTTTTTGCAAATCCGCAGTGTAGAACGCGCCCAACATTCCCTTCTCATGCTGATCTTACGAATTTCCTTTGTGCATATTGTACGAATCGGACCAGATAAATTCTTTCCTCTTAAAATAATGCTGGTCAATTTCTTGCTCCCCACGTTGACCGAATTATGGCTAAGCGCATAATCTTCCTTCACGTGGATGGGCTTCTCCATGTGCGAATCGGTGGCCGCTTACACGCTGTCCTTCCTTTGCATTCGTTCCCTTAAATGCACAAATATGTTGGTGCCAATATGCTGGAAATTTCTTAATCAACTTTAACAATTTAGGACACCAATGTAAATGTAATATCAATCACCACGGATGAATTATTCACTTATCCAAAGTTTAAAGCCATCCATTCACCGCCGGCCCAACAAATATGCAATTAAATGAAATATGCTCCTAATGACCATATGTTATGTAATTATATTTTTTTTTAGGGGTTAAAATTAATCCCTTATTTTTATGCGATAAATGACTAAACGGGTCGTCAAAATTTAGGTGTCAACAGCCGCCATAGGATTTCTAGGATGTGTTAAGAAAGATACGGCTTCGGACGCGAGACTGCGTCATGAGGTTGCCTTTCTTTTCCCCGAATTTCTTTAGCCGAGGTTAAGAGGGTATGCTGCTAACGCGAGACTGCGACGGGCGGATACCTTTTTAATCTCAACAAACCTTTTCAGTTAGAAATCGAGCCGCACATATCATGCGCATGTCTATGTGATTGCCATCAATTTTCTCTTGTGAAGTAAGTTTTTATTTCGTGTAATTTACTTACCTTCCTGTATATATTGAGTGGTCCATGATTAGTCTAGGATTTAATACCACGGTCATTTAAATTTGAAAGTAATTGTTATAAAGTTAAAAAAAAAAAAAAAAAACTTTTGCAAAAAATTACTTTCAGTTGTGTTTTTATTCTCAAGCATGTTACAAAACTCTTTTCCGCAAGAATTTTCATTTGCCTAAAAAAAAAGGGGATAGAAATCTTTTTCAAAATTTGTTGCAACTCATGCTTTCTTCGCCTTTCAAATTGAATATCTTTTTAGCTCATGTTAACATGTCACGTGCCATTTTTCAATCCATGTTTAGGAAATCCTCTACCTTTTCATGAATAAACAAAAATAGTAGGATTAGGTTGTCATCATGGACTGACTCCCTATTTACGCCTTGTATTCACACACGTTTGTTTACTCATGACTAAGTAATCACGAAACGTCAACGTTCGCCGATCTAGACTCGTTCAAAAGCAAGAGCAAGAATGGCCGAAGAAAATGTACCAAGCCGTATTGCGGTCATGGAAAGTGAAATGAAGCAAGTCTTCAATGTGCTTCAACAACTTTCAAAGCAGATAGACTCCATCTAGGGCAAACTCACTCCCGCCCCGGCCTCAATCGAGGTATTGTTGCCACAATCATCTACTAGGGGTGATCAAGGTGGAGATACTGACGATAACATGCCCGAATTGGAGAATGATCCACACCAAACCGTGATTGAGAAAGCTAAGCCAGACAGTTTATCTAAAACTGAGCATGACAAACGTCTCGAAAAGCTTGAGGAGAGATTGAAACAACTGCAAGGCCTCCAAGATCCTACTTCAACGGACCTCTCCATTTATTCCAATGTCAAAATGCCGGAAAAATTCAAAATGCCTGAGTTTGAGAAGTACGATGGCACGACTTGCCCTAGGGCTCATTTGCAAATGTACTTGGTTCGAATGACCCAATACGTTAATAATGCACCATTAATGATCCAATTGTTCCAATCAAGTCTAATAGGCCCCCGCCCGAGGTGGTACATTACAAAGAACATGAATCTCCTCGAAACATGGAGCGAAGTGAGTGAGGCATTCCTCAAGCAGTATAAGTTCATAATGGATATTACCCCTTCTCGTGAGGATCTTGAGCGAACCAAAAAGAAAAAGCACGAATCGTTCAAAGAATATACTATCCGATGGAGGAATCTGGCCGCCCAAATCAATCCTAAACCAACCGATTTCAAGCTGAGAAAGATGTTTATCAAAACCCTCCCTTATGAGTACCGCAATCGAATGGTAACCACAATCGCCGAATCATTTAATCAACTCATTCCAGTAGGGGAGCAAATCGAGATAGGGTTGAGGGATGGTTGGTTCCCACGAACCTGCATCCACGGGCGGGTTCAGCATGAAGAAAGATAAAGAACCCTGGTAGATGTCAATGCGACCTACAATCATTCTCCAACAATTCAGACAAGTGCAAGACAGCAACAGACCACCAGCCGTCAGCCATCCCAGCGTTACAGTAACAAGAGACAATTTACTCCTCTTCCTGGATCTCCGTCACAGGTACTAGCAATCCTCCGGAAAAAGAACCTCCTTTCAATTGAGCCAAAGCGACCCAACGCTGAAAGTTTTTCCAACTATGACCCGTTAAAGATATGCGACTATCACATGGAAGAAGTGGGGCATTCAACTGATGAGTGTTTCGCCCTCAAAAGTCGAATCCAGAACCTGTTAGACACTAAAGCTTTCTCATTCCAGAGCAATTCGCTCCCTGATCACACCGACAAAGTAAATGCGATATTCAGTTCTGAAGACAGTCAGAGCAGAAATGTCGAAGCGCATACTGCTGACATTCATCAAAGGCTGGTGAAGGCCGGGTATTATTCAGGCAATGAAGTGCCACCCTTAGCAACAGAGAAAGAAGGGCCAGATGACATGACCACCATGTTTGGAGACCTTTTCATGGGCACCATCAATGAAGGACCGTAAGGGGAAATGGGTGCAGGCCCGCTCGAGTAGAGCCCTTTTTAATTTCCTTGCGTACTCCCCTACGTGGGAGCTTGTACATCTTTCTTAAGCTTGGCTTGTTTTATTTTCAACATCAGTTCCGCTTGAAGAACTGATTTTTGAAAACACTTTTCCAAAATGTAAATCCACTTATTAAATAAAGTTGAAAATATTTTGAGAGAGCATGAGGCGGTACCCCAAACCAGCCCGGTGATGCTATCCAACCATGAAAAGAAAACATCATCCAAGGAGAAATACTGAGGGCTGGGCTTCCTCATGCTTTTTCTCCCCAAAAAAAATATTTTGAAAATGAAAAATATTTCATCACCAAAAGCTTTTGTCAAAATAAGATGATGAATTTGAGCATGTTTGTCTCTTTAACTTTCTCACTTCATAGCATCCCCTTTTGATTTAGTGTGACAGAAGGCAGTTGAAACTGCCACATCGTGTGAACAGACCAAACTCGAGAACACCTTTTGAAGAAAGCAGGGGCAAACATAAAGGAGCATCACGTTTCAAAATGGTAAGTCCTATTCCCTGAACATAATGTCGAAAATGACATCCTCTCTCTTCCATCTACAGGAGACGAAGGATGTAATGTAATAGGCACAGACATATTATCAAACTTGAAGCATGCATAGCATGATAGCTCATGGCAGGATGTCGCAAGTTCATTGGCGGGACTTCCAGCTTCAACGAGCCAAGAAGCACAAAGAAGGAATTGCTTCTCTTCCTTTAAAGTGACTACCGTCAACAGGGGAAAAATCTAGACAGTCAAAGCGATATATAGCCCCACACCGGACAATGACTTTGGAATCTAGAAACTTCACTCCCAGACGCATATTCTTCCAAGGAGTAATTGCCATCGAAAGCTTGAGATTTTTATCTCGAGATTCCATAGAAGCTTGAAGTACATGACTTTACTCAATGCTGCTAATGGTCATAGACAGAATTCCACAGAAGGAAGGCGTTGCAAATCATCAATCATGTACACAGGGCCATAAATGAGGAGGGCCAATCAAAAGAGACATTGAACCATGTCGAAAACAAAAGGCCGTCATTGACATTCAAATATCCCTAGGAGTCAACAAATATAAACTCGGGAAGAGTAATTTGGTATCGTTTCCAATACTCCTAGTATCTGAACTCATTTTTGACATATTTTCTCCTATTGACAGGAAGCATAGGATTCAAGAAGCAAGCTTAATGGTTAATTTGGACAAATCAAATGACCCATATCGATTTACCTAACTTGGTATGAAAGGACGTGACGTCCAGGAACCGAGTCGGTTAAATGAATAAAACAGCGTCCTGCAGACACCGTCGGCGCCTCTAGCCGAGTGGTATCCGGGAAGAAGCAAAATGGTCCGAAGTCGGGGGTTCGAATCCCCGACGCGGCAGTTAGCCGCTTGGTAAAAAAATAATAAAAAAATTTTGCTTCTCTTGCGCCTGCAAATTACGAGAGAGCAGATGACCTAACGAAGCAAAAGACATAGGACTTCGTGCCCCACTCGCACTTCAGGTCCATCCAATCCAGTGAAGGGTAATGTTGTATCGCTTCCAAAGTTATTCGACTCTTGAAAGAGTTTTTGACTAACATGATCCCTTTTATCTGTTGCAGGATCACTTGACCATAAAAAATGCGGATAACAAATCAAGGAAAGACATGTCAAACTCTGATAAGCTCTCCCAAGCAAAATGGCGTCTCAAGTATTGCCAAAACAAATGACAAAGATCCTTCAGGCCTCAATTCACCTTTAATTTTGGCCCTGTTGATTGATCCATTTTTCAGCTTCTCCTCTGCAAAAGGCAAGAGTAGAAATTCCCGATCAGATCCCCAACCCCGGCTGATCCTTCATATGTCATATCCCTGATCAATAGGGATAACCATCAACGTCCCTTTGTGAATAGCCCTTTTGATATCCAAAATTTAACATATTTGAAAATACCATTTTGCTAATCCTTAAAGCTGCCAACAAGGCCTTTTTGAGCAAAAAAAAAACCATTCATTTGTTTTGAGAGTACAAACTCCATCATATTCAAAATGTTGCATGTCATTTCCAGATGAATTCTGCATGATGATTTTGTCTGTCTAAGTCACTGATTCCACTAAGGATTATTAGAATAGACAGCTAAGTGAAGAATACAAGATTGATTGAGCATGCTGGATGAGGCGCGTCAGGATGATGAAAGGCAAGCCATATCCTACACACAATCCCCCATCTATACACTTGTGAGATGAGTGCAGAAGATTCCATGACTGCAGGGTAAAGAGTTCTCTTGCGAATGGTACGATAACCAAAACAGTGAGAGGCATTTCATTGCTCACCCCTTTGAGCTCCTTACACTGGTGAAGTTTCTCCCATACCCCCCCCGTCAAGAACCACCCCCACCGGGCAGATCGGAGGCAAAGCAACATCACAAGGTGAGAAGAGAGATAGAAATTTTCTTGCTCGCACTTGCATCAATCTTCGGGTGTTCTTATTGCATATGAACACTCACGTTAATTTAAGTGCCCTAAAATGACGAAGAGCAATTCTTTCTCTATGCACTTGTATCTATTGTACAACTCAATTGAGTCTGTAAATTCACCCTCACATGGAGGCAAAGTAGAAGCTACTGCCGTTTGAGCAGCATAATCAAAAGCACCGACAAAAGATGAAGACTCAATAGTCTAACAAAGGCGTTTGCTTGAACTTGTCAAGATCAACTCTCAAGCAACAAGAATGAAAAAAACATGGGCATAAAAAAGCAGTGTACCTGGTAAAAGCAAGGTCAATGCCCATAAATGAAAAACTGGAATAAAAATAGGGGCATGAAAAAAGCAGTGTGCCTGGTAAAAGCAAGGCCAATGTCCCCCAGTCAAAAATGCAACCAAGAAAATGTTGCTGTTGTGGTCCATATAACCTCCATTTGACAGTGAGAAGAAAGACTGGTGACAAATGCCAAGACAATCACCAGCTCTCTACCTTTTTACACATGAATCAAGCCTACGTTGCATCCCATTGTAAAAGTCTCTTCAGACTAGGGGCACTTCAATTAACGTAGGATTTCATATGTCTATAAGCATCGCTCGAAAAAGTACGAGCAAGATTACTCTATCTCTTTTCGCAGGATTCTCGACTTGCAAACCTGGAGATGATCGTGCGACACTTCGTTCATGAGCCTTGACCTCGACGGTCCCATTTGATGAGCTATTGACCAAGTCTTCATCACAATTTCAACAAAGACCTCTCACATTGGTAAAGTCGTACCACTTGCGAGAATACTCAGACCCCTTCTGACATGATAACAGTGAGAAGTGTGGTCCTTATAAATCCTGCATCAATGGTCAGGATAGCCTTTTCCATGAGAGTGAGTGAAAAGTCCTTTCGATCAAAGTCCCTCATCTCGGCATGCTCAAGACATCTACATTCTAAATGAAGGTTGTCTTTCAAAATCTTCTCCAGTGAAACTCAGATGATACAAAACTGACAAAATTGTCATGCATGAATCGCATTTAAACTCATGAATTTACAGCATATGCAATCATGTGTGCTTATTGTGCAAATAGCAGACATACTCTTAGAGATTAGAGATATTGCTAGGTAAGCATATCCCTATCCCCATTTGTCTTAAAGTACCCACCACTTGTCGGGTACTCTCTTTTTGACACTCGATTTATTCGAGTCGTCCCTTGAGTTTGGATGCTTGTGACTGTCCAAGTATCCTTTTGTCTTGGAGTACCGGCCATTGTTCGGATACCCCCTTTTCATGACACTCAACCTACCCGAGTTGTCCCCAAATGATATAGTAGCTGTTCAAGCACTCCACTGCGTTGTGCACCTGCGGTTACCCAGGTATGCTCTCTTATCATCATGATACTTGGACCTGCCTGAGTGGTCCCAGATCATATCATTAAATACTTGTGTTCATCCAAGTATCCTAGTACTTTGTACACTCGTGGCTATCCAGGTGTTCCACCCCTTTTAAGTGTCTGCGGTAATCCAGGTAAGCCTCGTGCTACATTCAAATCCCAATTACCAGGAGGTGGGAGACCTTCACGAATATCCTGTCGTCCTCGATATTCCTATTTACCAGGAGGTGGGAGACCTTCATGAATATCCCAAGTACGTCCTCGATATTCCCATTTACCAGGAGGTGAGAGACCTTCATGAATATGCGAGGCATGCCCTCGATATTCTCAATTACTAGAAGGTGAGAGACTTTCACGAATATCCCAGGTATGCCCTCGATATTCCCAATTACCAGGAGGTGAGAGACCTTCACGAATATCCCAAGTACGCCCTCGATATTCCCAATTACCAGGAGGTGAGAGACCTTCATGAATATCCAAGACCCGCCCTCGATATTCCCAATTACTAGGAGGTGAGAAACCTTCATGAATATCCAAGACCCATCCTCGATATTTCCACACAAATATCTCAGGTATGCCCTTGATTCTTCCCTCAGAGTTTGTACCTGTGATCGTCCGGTACCCCTTCGATACTTCTGTGATCATCCGATCCCCACGAGTTTGTACTTCATCGTCCGTACCCCTCCGATGCTTGTGATCATCCGCCCTCGATATCCCCATAGAGTTTGTACCTGTGATCGTCCAGGTACCCCTCCGATGCTTGTGATCATCCAGGTATCCCCAAAGAGTTTGTACCCACATGATCGTCCGGTACCTTCGATGCTTGTGATCATCCAGGTATCCCCAAGAGTTTGTACCTGTGATCGTCCAGGTACCCCTTCAATACTTGTGATCATCCAGGTATCCCCAAAGAGTTTGTACCTGTGATCGTCCAGGTACCCCTTCGATACTTGTGATCATCCAGGTATCCCCAAAGAGTTTGTACTTGTGATCATCCAAGTACCCCTTTGATACCTGTGATCATCCAGGTATCCCCAAAGAGTTTGTACCTGTGATCGTCCAGGTACCCCTTCGATACTTGTGATCATCCAAGTATCCCCCGAGAGTTTGTACTTGTGATCATCCAAGTACTATCTCCCAACAAACAGATGCCCTGAGAAAGGTCGGCGCATCTCCCGTCAAGGCGACCGAAGAAAGGTTCGGGTCCTGGAAAAGCAATTCCCCGTCAAGGCGACCGAAGAAAGGTTCGGGTCCTAGACAAACAACTTATTGCTCTAACAGGCGACCGAAGAAAGGTTCGGGTCCTGGAAAAGCAATTCCCCGTCAAGGCGACCGAAGAAAGGTTCGGGTCCTAGACAAACCAACTTATTGCTCTAACACGGCCGAAGAAAGGTTCGGTCCTAGACAAACAACTTATTGCTCTAACAGGCGACCGAAGAAAGGTTCGGGTCCTAGAAAAGCAATTCCCCGTCAAGGCGACCGAAGAAAGGTTCGGGTCCTAGAAAAGCAATTCCCCGTCAAGGCGACCGAAGAAAGGTTCGGGTCCTGGAAAAGCAATTCCCCGTCAAGGTGACCGAAGAAAGGTTCGGGTCCTAAACAAACCACTTATTGCTCCAATAGGCGACCGAAGAATGATTCGGTCCTAGAGAAGCAATCTCCTCATGCAACAGGTAAGATGACGCCTTGATACTTGCCAAAACTCGGGGTTCACACCCTATCTCACTCAATCCCGGTAAGTAACTACAAGTATCTTCTTATCTGTCTTAGTATGTGTAATGTTATATTGCTCTTTTTATGTATAGGACAATAGGTCCCAAATAAAATATAATCTATTGCATATGTATAGACAAAATTTAGGTATCAGGTTTGTCTTTGAATGTAACCTCTCTGAACTCACCTTCAAAGAGGGCACTGTTGACACCTAAAATTTTGATTAGGTTTAATTAGGTCTTAATTTCTTTTATTTTTTAGATAATAAATAACAAATAACAAAAGCAACAAAAAAATAGTAAAAACAAAAAAGAAAAGAAAAAACAAAAGCAGCAGCCCCCCTTTTCTTCACGTGGGCTCGTGCGGCTTGGCCCCACCCCCTCCTTCTTCTTCTTCCTCGCTCCTTCTTTCTCTTCTTCTCGTTGTTCACGCGCGAAAAACGACGCGCCGCAGGGACGGCCTACGGCCGAGAGGAGTAGGCCGACGTCGGCCGGAGAGGATAAGATCTCGAGCGCCATCAATGCCGAGCACGCTTCACTGGATAAGCTCGGATGGGACACCCCGTTTGGCCGTCGAAGGCCGCTCGGTGCGCGAGGGGGACCGGCGGTCGAGTTCCGTCGACCGGCCACCCTCGCCTATAAATAGCCCCCGATGTCGGCAGCCGAAGAGGACGGCGAACTCGGGAGATCTTCCCTTGAGAGACTTCGGAGGATCAAGAGCGAGCACGCGAGAGATCGGGTGCGGCTCGAACGACCTCCCTCCGAGAGACTTCGGGCGGCCGGCGGCGAGTGAGCCCGAGGGGAGAGATCCGAGTGAGTGGAGGCTGAGCGAGAGGGAAACCGGGGAGTGCTTGAGGCGGATCCGAGCGTGAGGGGTCAGATCCGAGTGTTTGGTGAGAGGGCTGAACGAGAGAAGCGGAGGAGGGAAGGTCGGATTCGAGGAGAAAAAGCGGTGGAGTCGACGCTGTCCGACGCCATCCTGCGCCGAGCCGAACGCTCCGACCACCCGACGCCGTCGCTGCACCAAATCACCACCGCTACTCTCGAGAATCCCTCGACCGCAGAGGTCCCGACACCCTACCCACATCACCGCCGCCCTGTGCCAGCCGGAACCGAGAGGCGGTTCGCGCAACTCACCGTGAGCAGTAACGACACTCGCCGCCGCTCGCCATCCGTCCTCGTCGCCTCGAGCCACCGCGGGATCCAGTCTCGGTCGCGCTCGTCCGTCGTTCCCTCTGCATCCCACCCGTCCGCCGCCAAGCTGCCACGCCGCATCCTCCTATCGCTGGGTGTCCTCCGTATCGCCGCTCATCGCCGCCGTCTTCGCCGGAGGGCGTAGGAATAGGGCAAAGCAAGCTGCGGCTGTAAACCGGGTCAAAGTCGGGCGGATCCGAGTTGGCGTCGAGGTAGGGTTCCCCGGGTCAAGCACACGCGTGGGCTGGGTTGTGTTGGGCTAGATTTTTTGTGAAGTGGGCCAAAAAATAGGTTTTGGGCTTTTTTTTAAAAAGAAAAAAAAAAATTGAGTCGGGCCTGCAACGCAGCCCGTTTGCGTTCCAGGCGAACAGCCCGGGTCGGACCCAACCCTGGATCCGACCGGTTCGTTTTTATTATTTTAATATAAAAAAATATTTTATTTTCTAAAAAAATCAAAAAAATCGAAATGTCCATATTTTCCCAAAAAGCCAAAAAAGTCAGAAAAAGCCAAAAATAATTTATATTTTCAGAAAAAGATCCAAAAAATCCAAAAAATGCTTTTTATGTCCAAAAAAATTAGAAAAAAGACTAAAAATGTTTCTCCTCCCAAAAATGCATGGAAAATCCCTCAAAAATCCAAAAAGCCTTAGGGTTTAAACAAGATTAGGTACCGAAAGGGCATTAGTGATTAATTAGTGTAATCAAGTCCCCGATCCTAATTTCTCTGGTTACGCAGGAGCGAGTATTTCTCCCGATATTTCGCTTGGGTTTCTAATCAACCCACCCCAAACTGATTAGTGGCGACTCCGTTTTAAAATTGACTTACAGGTTAAAAATTTAGACTATTAAGTCGTGAATTGGTGGACTTGGGAGAGTCCGGGCTTTAATAAATTCAGCCGAGCCATTAGCCTCCTTAGGCGCCTGTACCTGATCGCGGGCGCCGAAAAAAGAGGTCGCGACAACACCTCACCTTCTTTATGAAGGAATTCTAGAGTTTTCTTTTTACTTTCCTTTCTTTCTTTAAGAAGGCAATTTTTCCTTCCTCAAGAAGGCAATCTAGAAAAGTCTATCATCCAAGTTGATTCTGAGGCCAAGGAAGAGATCATTAGGTACATCTCAATATGGAATTTAAGGACTTGAGTCCAAGCTTGGGCATGACTGTGAGAAAAACAGTTTTGAATAATTTCGAGAAATCAA
>CM024721.1:49483463-49513928 GCA_014182545.1 Eucalyptus globulus
CCGGGTGATATAGAATATCACAGTCGTAGTCTTTCAGTAGCTCCATCCATCGGCGTTGTCTCATGTTCAACTCTTTCTGAGAGAACAGATACATGAGACTCTGATGGTCCGTGAAGATCTGAAACTTTTCCCCGCACAAGTAGTGTCTCCAAATCTTCAGGCCAAATATAATCGCTATAAGCTCTAAGTCATGCGTCGAATAATTTTGCCCATGAGGTCTCAACTGGCGAGAAGCGTATGCAATAACCTTACCATGTTACATTAACATGCAACCCAGTCCTTTGAATGACGCATCACTATAGATCTCAAATCCTCCAAGACCAGATGGAATTGTTAGCACAGGTGCGGTAGTTAGCTTTTCCTTCAGCTCTTGAAAACTACTTTCACACTTGTTTGACCATAAAAATTTCTCTTTTTTCTTTAAGAGTTTTGTTAGAGGTGATGCTAACGATGAGAAACCTTCCACAAATAGTCTGTAATAACCTGCCAATCTCAGAAAACTTCGTATCTCTGTTACTATAGTCGGTCTCGGCCAATTGATTACGGCTTCAATCTTGCTCGAGTCGACGGAGATTCTTTCTCCAGAAATCACATGACCTAAGAACGCAACACAAGTTAACCAAAACTCGCATTTGCTAAACTTAGCATACAACTTATGCGTCCTTAAAGTCTGGAGCACTAATCTTAGATGATTCTCATGTTTTTCATCACTTCTCAAATTGACTAAGATATCATCAATGAACATGATCACAAACTGATCCAAATATTCTATAAATACTCTATTCATAAAATCCATGAAAGTAGCTGGAGCATTTGTCAACCTGAATGGCATCATTATGAACTCATAGTGACCATACCGAGTGCGAAATGCTGACTTAGGAACGTCCTCTTTCCTAATTCTCGGCTAATGATACCCCGTCCTCAAGTCAATCTTCGAGAATATTGACGCTCCTTGTAACGGATCGAATAGGTCATCGATCTTTGGGAGGGGATATCTATTCTTAATGGTTACTTGGTTGAGTTGTCGATAGTCAATGCATAAACGCAACGAACCATCTTTCTTCTTAACGAACAAAACTGGTGCTCCCAAGGCGATGCACTAGGAAGAATAAATCCTTTATCCAATAGTTCCTGCATCTGCACATTCAGTTCTTTCAACTTAGATAACGCCATTCTATAAGAAGCCTTAGAGATTGGTTTTGTCCCTAGTGCTAACTCAATTACAAACTCAATCTCTCTTTCTAGTGGTAATCCTGGCAATTCTTTTGGAAAGACATTTGGAAATTCTTGCACAACTGAAATGTCTTCTATTTTCAGTTCCTCAACTGTCGTATCCACGAGAGTTGCCAGGTACCCTTGACAACCTTCGTCTAACAAATGAGATGTCTCTTGCAACGAGATCAGGACAATCGAGGGTCCTCCTCGATTTCCTACAAACTCGAAGCTCTCACCCTCTAACGGGTCAAATTGAATCGCTTTGCCATAACAGTCCATTTTAGCTCTTTGCTTGGTGAGCCAGTCCATGCCAATTATTAAATCGAAATCATACATGGCAAGGACTAACAAATCTATTTTCCCCACTCGCTCACCAATCACTAACTTGCACCCCGAACAACCCAAAGTAATAATGACCTTATCTTTTAAGGGTATAGATATGCAAATTGCCGACTCCAATAATATAGGATCAAATCCTATCAACTTAACATATTGCTCGGCAATAAAGGAGTGGGTTTTTCTCGGATCAAACAAAGCATAAGCAGGTTGGTCGTTGAACGAAACCATACCCGTGATCACGTCAGGCGTAGCTTTTGCCTGACCTTGTGTAATCGCATACACGTGCCTTGAATTGGAGGTCTTAGCTGTCCTCCTTGCGGCACATTCTGAGGGGCATACCCTCTTATCTGTCCTCTCGGTGGTGGAAGTGGTAGCTATGGTCGTACTCCTTGCTTTCTCAGACAATTCCTTGCTACGTGGCCCTATTGGCCACAATCAAAACATGCTCCTGTCCTAGCTGGGCATGGAGCTGTCTTGTGTCGCCTTCCATAAAAGCGACATATACTCATGTCATTGGGCATCTATCTATTGAATCTATTTCTCTTGAAGGGTGGCGCGTGGGATTTAACTCCGGGCATGGGTCTTTTTCCTTGACGAATATTCTCTCGATGAGAGCTAAACCTCGACCCAGATAAGGCAGCTCTGTCATTCTGATCTCTCTCGATCATCTAAGCCCTCTCATAAAGGTCATTATAAGTTCTTAGGTTAAGAGAAATCAATCTACTCCTTAAGTTCGGCCTGAATCCTTCTTTGAACCTTCTTACTCGGTTTGCTGGATTCGTAATTAACTTTGGAGCATACTACGAAAGTTTAGTGAACTTCACCTCGTATTGATCGACGGTTAGGGAACCCTGGCAAAGACGTTGAAATTCTGCCATTTTCACCTCTCTGGCAATTTCTAAGAAATATTTGTCATTAAAGGCCTCTAGAAAGGCGTTCCACTTCGGAACAACGCCTTCTAGGAATATGGTTCCTCGAGTCATCTTCCACCAAGTATTTGCAACTTCATCCAGTTGGTAAGTTGCAAGTACTACCTTTTCAGTCTCATTGCACATTAGCAGTGTAAAGGCTTTCTCCAATTGTTGAACCCATGAAGCAGCAGCTTTAGGGTCTTTAGTCCTGGTGAAGGCTTTCTCATTGCACATTAGCAGTGTTAGGAATTGTTCTACCAATTTATGAATTGGTCTTTCTGCAACCATGATTCTGGGCTAACCTTCGGCTTGTGCTGCGGCAGGTGCAGTGACAGGTGCAGCAGTAGGTACTGCGACAGAATTGGCAGCGGTGGCAGCGGTGGCTTCAATCATGGCGGTAAAGGCAACAGCTTGATCTCGGCCCGTTGTCCCATCATTTCCTACATAGCATCTAGAGCCTAGTTGATTCCTATGGTACCTTGCTCACTTGGGGTTGCTATCCCCGCACCAACAGGAGGTGGTGCTACCCCACTAGCACTGGCCTATGCCTGTGCCCTACCTCTGCCTCCTCGAGTACCGACCCTGGTCGGTGACCTAACCCGAGCTGTAGGCCTAACTGTCCTCTTACCCGTAGTTCTCTACTCTTGCTCGCTCATGGTTAAGTTTTTATTGAAACCTGTCTTCAAAATTCACACTGGATTAGAAGATGAGCGATTCGCACACGACAAATAATTCTACCAATTAGCTACCAAGACATGCACTAGCATGAATTTAAAAGTCTTTTCTACTACTATCAAATGAACCATCGCTCTTTATCATTTCAATCTTGAACTTCGCTCTGATACCACAAAAATGGGATGTCACGCCCCGATCCTCGGGGATGCACCCATCCTTTTAGTTGGTAGATTTTAGAATGTGATATTCTAGGACTAAGTATTGCCGACCCTTTCATTTCTATTTGCACATGCGGAAGAAGTTATAAAATCCCCAGACAATGCAGGGCCATATTTTTCATACTGAAATCCACACATACACAAGCACCTCATAGTATCTTACAATACTATTAACATAGGTCCGATCTAACACTTATCCACAAGTACACAAGGTTCACAAAACGAGATGGGATCTCAGTCCTCATCCAGGTCATACTCAGAATCATCATTCCAATCCTCCTTAGACTCTTCTTCACTAAACTCGTTTTCTTCAAGCTCTTCATATTCTGTTGGCTCGTCATTAGGGTCATCCAACAGTAATCCTCCTCCAGTCCCTTTACGAACCTGAAATGGTTATTCAATAACCAATGTGACTACATCTTAGTGAGTTCTACCCGTTAAGACCCGATTAGTAAATTATACGCTACTCGGTTGGCTAAGCACAGCACGAGTCAAGGGATTTACCTTGGTCTTAGTTCTAACCTGTGATTCAAGGTTGTACACAGATGTTTCATATAATACATCAAACATTCAATCAATTCACGACACTAGATCAAGCGTTGATCAATCGACTTAGTCGATTACATGTCAGTCGGACCATCTCAAGGTCATCCCCACTCATACCATGATTCCCAAATGGTATACTCATTCACCAAATCACATGTGTTTCTTAGGCATCGTTTTCGCCAATGACATACCGATCACCGACACTGTGCGTTCTTTAATGCGCCGTTTTCACCAGTGATATCCTCAATCACTGAACCATGTGTCCTTTATAGGGCGCCATTTTCGCAAAGGTGACATCGATAATAGACAACATCGTGAGTTCTTTAAGGTGTCATTTTCACTAGTGATATTCCTTAATCATTAAACCGCGTTTGTCTATAAGCATTCACGTTTGTTCTTTAAGGCACCGTTTTCGCCAGTGATACTTCCAATCATCGAACCACATATGTCCAATAACACCATACCTAATTAGTCTCAACCAATAATATTCTCAATTAGTTCTCACCATTCTCTCTACTATATAGCCCATCAACGTATAACTGACGCTATATGCTCATACTTGCCCATCTACCAATCAATTACTCAATTTCAAATAATTTAGGAAAAATCTTAAAATTCCACAATTAATTCAATTCCATATACAACGTAAAGTTCAAATAAATAAATGGACTGCACCACGATAATCAGCACAAAATTCTAGTCACCGGCCATCCTGGTTGAATTTCCGGAAAATAAATAATTAATTAAATTAATTTCAAAAATTAATAAATAAATACTAAAAATCCAATTTAGGCCCGTAATGTCTAATTGGACGCCGATACAGACCCGGAAAAATTCCATGACCCATTCAATAATTAATATAGCATGTCTACTCGCTAATGATTAAGTCTAACCACCTAACATGCATTGGAATTAACTAATATTCACTAATCTAGTCTAATCTAACCACCTAATCATACTTAATTTAAACTAATCAACCCTTAAGCATCATTAGCAAACTTAGCAAGGATCAGTGAGCTAAACTTACTCGTTTAACAATCCGCTTGGATCGAAACGTCAGGAATGTCGCTAGGGACATTTTTCTCCGAAGTGGGCCTCGGGTACGAGGCCTAGAATCACCTCAAAATGGACCACCAAGGTGCTGCGATATCCACTGGAAAAGTTTCTGTTCTTGGCTGCAAATTGAAGGGAATCAACTCGGTTTGGTGTGGTGAGGGTCGGGAATGAAGGAATAGGCCAAACCGGGCCTAGAGAGAGGTTTACCAACAAAGAGATGGCTATGGACAGCCCCGGCTAGGCTTCCATGGATCCGAAACACCTACTGGACAGCGGGGCAGAAGGCGGGGTTGCAGCAGTGCTTGTGTGGGTGGTGGTGCGTGGAACCAGCGACGGTGCGGCGATGTGAGGTGGCGAAAGCTTCTCCTTTGGTGGTTGCTGGTTTCGCACAAGCAAGGAGGGAGAGAGAGGGTCTTGGATGGTGGAAATGAGAGAGAGATGGAGATGATAGAGATGAGGGAAGAGATAAGAGAAAGGGTGGGCCATTGGCTTGATATTTTCGCAAAATATCTTCCAAGAATCAATCTAGGCCATGTATAAACACTTGGCCTTTATTAGGCCATCAAAATATCCCTCATAACCTCTCAAGTGGTCCATTCTTGCTAGGGTGTGGGAATGTTATGAATTTTGCAAGAATTGGCTTCAATTGGCCACTTGATCCACTTCAATTCCATCTCAATTAGCCTCCATAAAATCAATCGGTCATCCATCGACCACCTCGATAATTTTCCTCACTCGTGCATCCATCATGCCTCTCAAATTTACCATAAAAAACAATAATCGACTTTTTTTGCCCAAAAACGACCTGTCGACGATTTTTTCCCAAAAAGTGTCGGGTGTCAGAAAAATCTTTTGAGACTAAGTCGACACTCCTAGAATTTATTGTGACATGACAAAAACTTTAATTTCTGAAATCAGAGTTGAATTTACAGTTAATTTCAATTTGGCACGTTTTTAGCGTAACCTAAGCTACTATATAACTTTCAAAAAATTTTAGTGCAAATGATCCATGGTTGATTTTCTTTGAGATAATATGAACCCACTCAACTCATTGGCGACTCTCGGTTGTTGTGAAAATCTCGAAGATCCAAATATGGACACGGGGTACCAAAACAATAAGAAAATCAGTCTAGTACCGGTCGACGAGAATTTTCCAATTTAGTGGTGTCACCCACGATTAGCTACACATCTCTGTCGATCCAGTCTATCTCTATTTTCAAATCGATTTTTAACTATGCAGTTATAGCCTCTAAAGATGGACACGGTTGAGAAGCCGATTCTTGATCAAGTTCTCAAGTCTATTGCCTTAAATTTTCTTAATGTTTTCCCCAGATAGTCTAGTTATCTCAAGAATAATCAGTTATGAGAATAGCCCTCTAGGCACGTCAATGAAATGCCCGATTTATTCAGTAGAAAACGGAGTTGAAAACTTTAGATGTCACACACGGCCTAGCCTAGCCATCGTAAGGCCACGACCTGCCCATGGTCGGTGTGTCTCACCCAAGCTAGAGGGCATGCAAGGTCACAGCCTCTTGTGAGGCACGATCTTGCTAGATCTAGTGAGGTTAGGCATCACCCGAGGCTAACGAGGCTTGACTCTCACCAAATCTAGCGAGGGTGAGCCTCGCCTAGCCATTGGTAGCCCTTGCTAGAGGTTGCAGCCTTCAATCTTGCTACCTTTGGTGAGGTTGTCCCTCACTTATGGCTGGCAAGGGCAATGGGTAACCTAGGTGAGGTCGCCTAGCCATGGCCAAGCTTCCCCGAGGCCAAGGAGGTCCCTCGCCGGCATTGCCTCTAGCCAATCATTGGCAGTGACTGGCTGGAGGAAGGAGGAGAAAAAAGAAAAGAAAAAGAAAAATTTGAAAAAAAAAAATATTATTAAAATATTATCCATGTCAACGTCGATCGTTAAAATTGACTAGATTGACTAAATTAGTACAATTACAAATGGTTTAGGATTGAATTGGAAAAAAAAAAAGTTTAGGACTGCATTGTAAAAATTACAATAAATTTAGGACTTTTTGATAGTTTTCCCATAAAAAGAGCACATACACTCATAGTCAAGCAATGTGGGATATTTTAACACCCTTCTCATATGTAAGCCAAATTAGGAACGACACTTGGAATTTGGCTAATAGGGGATAGACACACGCACCAAATAAACTAAGGCAAAAGTTGGCTTTGATAACACGTTACAAAATCTAAATTAAAAGCTTAAACTAATAAGTATAGAGAAACTACAAGTATATAAAAAGCATATAAGCCCATAGTCAAGGTATTTCAACATTTTAGAGATATTTAGGATATTTTCCGTAATGGTCTATTATTTCTCATGATTTTACATATATATAGGAGATTCTCCATATCTTTGATTGTATGTAGTCTTTACTACATAATATAGAAATGTAAAAAAATTACTCAATTCTCATTTTCGCTTTATCTAGTTTTGGGCGATCCCCAATGAACTTTTGAGTCCACCAGTTGCACACTCAAGTGCACTTGCTAGAGCATAAACCGCATGTCATGTCATTTTTTTCTTAGTATTATTGATATCCCTCTTTTAATATTGATTCTCAACAATGGGGAGTCGGACACCAAGTGCCAAAATTTGATACGAAGAGACACTTAAGTGTCAAAACTTCAGAAATGTACACTTAAGTACCAAAATAGGAGCAAAATGAGTCGTTAACTATCAACAGTGAGAAAATCTAGTCAAAATGCTGACGTGTCATTTTTCCAGCAAAATAAGTGCAAAATGACGTCGTTTTGCACACGGACATGGAAAGAAAACCTAAAAACGACGTCATTTTGCCTCGAATATGAATTTTAATATAAATATTAATTAAATTAAATTTAAAAGTATATATATATATATATATATATATATATATATATATATATATATATATAAGCAAATCTTAAAAGGCAAAGGCTGTGCAAGCCCTCACCACCATGTCCTCAGTGTTGTCAAGAAGGGTTGACGACAATGGGGAGAAGGTCGGCCAAGATCGCTGGGCTCTAGCTTGGCACTTAGCTCTTCAATGTCATTTAATTAATATTTATATAAAAATTAAAAAGAAAAAAGAAAAAACGATGTCGTTTTGATTGTTCATTGCTGACTTAGCTTTTCGGCGTGCCACATAGGTGAGTTATGTTGTTAAAAATTGCTACATAGAATTTCTAGTCATTTTTGTTGGACTTGACACTCGAGTGTCTTATTTTTGAAAAAGTGGCATTTAAGTGTTCTTGTATCAAATTTTAACACTCTAAGTGTATTTTTACCCTAGACAATGATTGCCGAGTTCGTAGCCACAATGACTTTCAACACCGTGATAGCCTCCTGCTACGTAGCCTGCATAGTAACCGCAAAGCCTCTTATTGCAACAATGGGCTCTTGCGCAACAACAACCTCTTGCTGTATAGCCTGCACAGTAGTTACGGTAGCCTCCTATCCTATAACAGCATCTTGTCCAAACGATAGGCTCCTGCTACACAGCCTGCATAGCAACCACGACAATACACAGTAGCCAAGTAAGCGGTCACATCAAGATCAATCAGTTCCTCTTTAGCACACCAAACCGCTTCGGCTATCCATCCGAGTGTTTTGTTTTTATTTATTTTTGGATATTTTATCTAAACTCAAGTTAATTTCTATCCTGTCATTTGGGTTTGAGGGGACGATAGAGCTTTAGGATATTTCCCTTCATGTTCCATATCTCACATAATGTTGCATAAATCTTGAAGATTCTTCACATCTTCATTTGATCGTGCATATTCTTTATTAATATATTACCTTAAATAGTCATATAATTAAACTCATAAATAAGGCTTATTGGCTCTTGATTATAACACAATGAAATATACAAAAATTAGAAAGTTCTTTCTTCCTTATTATTCTTATTTGAGTAACATTGCATATGACTAGGAAGTACTGATATACTCTGAGAGCTTTCGGGTCATGTCAGATACTCCAACACTTTCCGATACTTAGTAAATAAGTGTCGAAAAATCCGACACCTAATCAACTCTCATAATACGCGAGTCTGGAATTTCAATATGTGAGTTCAGAATTCCGATACAATTTTAAAATTTTTCAATAATAGAATTGTCAAAATGCAAATATGTAAAAAAATAAAAATATAATAAAAATAATAAAAGGAGAGAAAAGAAAAATCTAGTCTTTTCTTCTGATTCTCATTTCATGTGACACATAATTCACCCCTCAAGGTTTGTTTTTCTCTTCTCTTCCAAAATGTGGATTACTTATCTTTTTTCCTCCCAGTTTTATGGATTATTGGAATGGAGTTGTATTTGTCAAATTAAAATAATGAATTATATTAACAAATGGTGGATTAATATTTTTAGTGTAAATTCATCCTAGACTCTTTTTTATTATTTATAATTTGTGAATTTGAATCAAATAAATTTGATAAATATAATCATAAAAATGATAATTTATCATGTATATATAAAAATATAAATTTAATATACAACATGTTTCAATGTATCGAAATTATCTATTTTTTGAAAAATGATGTGTCGACAAGTCGTGTCGTATCATGTTTCGTGTCAATGTTAGTGCTAGTTAACATATGACATCCAATGCTATGTGAACGTAACGAATAGGAATAGTTCATATAGTTACTAGCGTGGTTTTTATGTAGAACCAAGCACAAAGAGAGCAAATGAATAATACAAGAAATCTTAGCAAAGTGCAACTATATATATAATATTTATTACAAAAGACAAAAAATAAGAAAAAATTCTTCTTGATATGCCATTTTACTTGAAATGATAACAAAATCATCCCTAAAATGGTACATTTTTTGGTCCCATATAAGCCACTAAGATTTTTGAAATATTCTGGGCTATTGAAAGTAATTGTATTTGCTCTTCGATTCTTACATCGTTCGGACGGTTGAGCACGTACTAAAATATTTTGTCCCCCGCAATTTGACTTACCTTCAAAACGACCTCTTCTCGGGTTAACCCCATTTTTTTCTTCAGTCGAAAGGTTAACCTCATTTGCTGAGCACAAGATAGCGAAGTGCATGGGGAGAAGTACTAAAGCATTGTGAAAGTTCATCAGAAGTTATTCTGAATGAAAAGGAATATCTCATCAAGTACTAAATGTGGTTCGTTTAGTTTCTTTTAACAGAAATTTACATTGTTAATTCGAAATCATGCAGTGGAATTACAGCATGTGACAAAATGGAAGTGAGAAAAAGCATGACTCTTACGATGACACTTACAATCACTAGATGCAAACAGAAATAATCACGACATCCAGGAAATATGTCCATTTGATTTATCAAATCTAGAAGTCTGCTAGTCTTGGTAGTTCGTAGTAGACGAACAAAGTCTTGGGAGGTACAAAACCACTAAAGCAGAGGCACTGCATGATTGATAACTTGATATGCGAATTAAAACCGATCTGCATGCCTGTAACTGGAACAAAAGAAAGAAGAAAATGTTGGAGAAATCCTCTTGAAATGTTTTGAAGCTGACAAAACGTTTCCATCAGTCTAGTCTAAAGGTTTGCAGACTCTGCTGTTTAAAGTCTGAAGACCTCCGGACAGCCAGACTCAAGATTCAAAGTCTATCCTCATTGACAGTTTCTAATTCGTTGAAGAAGGCTATCCAGAATTGGATGTTTTATTAAGGATATAACCTTATCGACTGGAGAAGATCTCTTGTCTGGATATGACATAACGGAATCCTTTTAATTGATCGAGATTGATTCGAAGATTAAGGATCCGATGATTGGCGAAATATTCGGGAAGGTTCTACTTATGGAAATCGAGATCTTGATTGTATGGGCGAACATGATTGATAGGCTATTGACATGTTCCTTTAATAGCTCGAATGATCTTCTTAATTGATTCCATCCAACGGGTAGATTGGAGGAATTCCTTTGGTAAGTGCCAACGGGTATGATGGCGTAAAGGAGTATATAAGGAAGACGTTCTAAGTTGTTTGAGAAGTGTGCGATAGAAGAATTCCAAAGTCTGAAGCTCTTTGTTGTTTAGTCAATTCATTTGAGCGAAATCTTGTACGCAAAAGAGAGTTTATATTTGTGAGAAACCTTGAGGAAGTGTGGTAGAACATCTACACTGTGGAATCAAGGAAAAGCTGTGCTGTAACATCTCTTTTGTTCATAGTGGAATCCAGCCGATAGGCTGTCAGTGCGGAAGAGTGGACGTAGGCTTGGGATAAGTCGAACCATTATAAACCTTGTGTTTAATTTTCTTTTCCCTACTCTTTACTTTACTTTGATCGTAATTCATTTTGGTTAAGCAAAAGAGTACTTCCTTTCTATCGTCTGCTTAGTATTGCTGTGGTATCTCAAGAAATTGTTTTTACACCTATTCACCCCCTTCTAGGTGCTTATACTAGCTACATCAATTGGTATCAGAGCCTGTGTACTCACTTTGTTTGAAGTGTTTTACTTCAGAGTTAAAGATCCATGGCTAGTATGTTGGCTCTAGGGCTGGTAGAAGGGCAAAGCAATACCAAACCGCCTTACCTTGATGGAAATGATTACAACATATGGAAAAACAAAATGAAGGCGTTTCTAAGATCAAAGGATCCTATGGAATGGGATGTTGTAGAAAAAGGAATCATTCCTAAAATTGCACCTGTCTTAGAAAGATGAAAAGATACTGTGGAGTCTAGTCAAATGACTCAGGAAGAGATAATCAAGAGACAAGCTCTTGATGCAAAAGTAATTTATTCTTTATATTGTGCTTTATCACCTACTGAATATAACAAAATATCTTCTTGTGTTACAGCAAAAGAAGTCTGTGATAGATTACATATTACCTATGAAGGAACCGATCGAGTGAAAGAGACCAGAATCAACATTCTCCTCGGTCAATACGAAGCCTTCAGAATGAAATCAGGAGAATCTATAACTAACATGTTTAGTTGTTTTACAGATATCGTGAATGGTCTTGAAAATCAAGGTCAACCAATTTCTGATCCCATGAAGGTAAACAAGCTACTGCGTGGACTCTCCAAGGATTGGAATCACATTAAGACCTCAATCAGAGAGACCCAAAGAATCATGCCACTATCTGTTGATGAGTTGGTTGGAACTCTTTAGTCTTATGGAGTGGAACGAATCAATGAAGACGAAGACCCTAAAGGTAAGAAATCCATTGCATAAAAATCCAATGATAATTCTGATGTTGCAGATTCTGAAGATGATATGGACGATGAGGAGCTTGCTCTCATGATAAGAAGATTCAGAAAGCTGAACAGAAAAGAAAGTAGATTCAATCCAAAGAAACAAAGTTATCAAAAGCAACAGACTAAGTTTGTTGAAGATGATGAATCGAAGAAAGATGTAGTCTGCTTTGAATGTAAGAAAAAGGGACACATCAGACCCAATTGTCCTCTTCTGAGGAAGAAGAAAGGAAAAGCTGAAAAGTATCGAAAGGCTCTTAAAGCAGAAACCTGGAGTGATACATGTTGGAGAAATTTTTCTGGAATATTTTGAAGCTAATAAAACGTTTCTATCAGTCTAGTCTGAAGATCTGCAGACTCTTCTATTCAAAGTCTGAAGAATTCCGGACTGCCAGACTCAAGACTTAAAGTCTATTCTTAGTGACAGTTTTTAATCCATTTGAAGTAAGGTTATCCAGATCTGTTTGATTCATTATGGACTTAGCCTTATCGACTGGAGAAGATCTCTTGCCTGGATATGAGATAACAGATTCCTCTATTTGAATCAAGATTGATTAAGGATCCGATGATTGGCTAAGTATTCTTAGAAGGTTCTTTTTATGGAAATCAAGATCCTGATTGTATGGGCGAGCATGATTAATGGGCTATCGACATGTTCCTTTAATAGCTCGAATGATCTTCCTAATTGATTCTGTCCAATGGGAAGATTGGAAGAATTCCTTTGGTAAGTGCCAACGGGTATGATGACATAAATGAGTATAAAAGGAAGACGTTCCAGTTGTTCGAGTAAGTGCGCGATAGAAGAATTCCAAAGTCTGAAGCTCCTTGATTTGTAGTTAATTCATTTACTGAGCGAAAACCTTGTATACAGAAGAGAGTTCATATTGTGAGATACCTTGAGGAAGTGTGGTAGAACATCCATACTATGGAATCAAGGAAGAGCATTGCTATAACATCTCTTTTATTCATAGTGAAATCCAGCCAGTGGGCTGTCAGTGCAGAAGAGTGGACGTAGGCTTGAAACAAGCCGAACCACTATAAATCTCGTGTTGAATTTTCTTTTCCCTACTCTCTGTTTTACCTTGATCATAGTTCGTTTCATTATCTAGAGGATGACTTCATTTTTATTGATTGCCTAGTATTGCTTTCAAATCGAGAGAGAATTATTTTTATACATATTCACCCCCCTCCAGGTACTCATTCTAGCTATATCAATTAGTATCAGAGCCTGTGTACTCACTTTGTTTGAAGTGTTTTACTTCAGAGTTTAAGATCCATGGCTAGTATGCTAGCTCCAGGGTTGGTGGAAGGGCAAAGCAATACCAGACTATCCTACTTTGATGGAAAGGATTACAACATCTGGAAAGACAAGATGAAAGCGTTCCTACGATCAAAGGATCCTCTGGAATGGGATGTTGTAGAAAAAGGAATTACTCCTAAAGCTGCATCTATCTCAGAGAGAGGAAAAGAAACTGTTGAGTCAAGAGAAATGACTCAAGAAGAAATAATCAAGAGACAAGCACTCGATGCAAAAGTAATTTATTCTTTATATTGTGCTTTGTCACTTACTAAATATAACAGAATATCTTCTTGTGTTACAGTAAAAGAAGTCTGGGATAGATTACATATCACCTATGAAGGAATAAATCGAGTGAAGGAGACTAGAATCAACATTCTCCTCGGTCAATATGAAGCCTTCAAAATGAAATTAGGAGAATCTATAACTGACATGTTTAGTCGTTTTACAGATATCGTGAATGGTCTTGAAAATCAAGGTCAACTAATTTCTGATCCCATGAAGGTAAACAAGTTGCTGCGAGGACTCTCCAAAGATTGGAGTCATATAAAGACTTCAATAAGAGAGACACAAAGAATCATGCCACTATCTGTCAATGAGTTGGTTGGAATTCTTCAGTCTTATGAAGTGGAGCGAATCAATGAAGATGAAGATCCTAAATGTAAGAAATCCATTGCATTAAAATCCAATGATGATTCTGATGCTATAGATTCTGAAGACGATATGGACGATGAGGAACTTACTCTTATGATAATAAGATTCAGAAAGCTGAACAGAAAAGGAAGAAGATTCAATCCAAGGAAACAGAGTTTTTAAAAGCAACAGATCAAGTCCGTTGATGATGATGAATCAAACAAAGATGTAGTCTGCTTTGAATGTAAGAAAAAGGGACACATTAGACCCAACTGTCCCCTTCTGAGAAAGAAGAAAGGAAAAGCTGAAAAGTATCGAAAGGCTCTTAAAGCAGAAACCTAGAGTGACACAGAGTGTGAAGAAAGCGATGATGATTATGCCAACGTATGTCTGATGGCACAATCAGACTCGGATTCAAACTCTGAAACAGACTCAGACTCAGACAGTGAATTAGCGGTAAGTAACTTTAAAATCCCTATTAAAGTTTCTAAATACATTGATGAGCTGTGTTTTAGTCTTAAGACTTCTCTCAAAAGGATTTTTGAACTTAAAAAGGAAAACTCTACACTAAAACAACATGAGAATACTTTGAAAGAAAAGTTGAAACATTTAGACATGAAGGTTTCTTCGCTCAAAGAAAGTGAAGCAAATCTCTTAAAAGAAAATGCATTTTTAAAAAATGATTTATCAAATGTTTCAAAAATATTTTCATTAGGATCTGAGAAACTTGAAAAGATTCTTTCTGCACAAAGACCATATTTCAATAAATCTGGTTTAGAAATGACAGAAGAAACAATTCCTTTAATTGATTTTCCTAAAGTAAAGGAAAAAATTAAGCAAAGACCTAGAAGAGATACTTACAGAAAACATTTCAAAAAGGTTTTTATAAAACCAATAGGTCGAAATGCTCTCAGATGTTCAAAGTGCAATAGTACAGATCATTTTGAAAAAAGAGTGTCCTATGGTCTCGGAAACCCGTTAAGAAAGTGTGGGCAAATACTGCGTTTCATACTAACACCAATGGACCCAAGAAAATATGGGTACCAAAGAAAGCTTGAGTCTCTTTTGTTAAATGCAGGTCACTATCAAGAAAAATGTAAAATGGTATCTGGATAGTGGATGCTCAAGACACATGACAGGAGATTCAAATTGCTTCATAAAGCTCATTCAAGTAAATGGTGGAAAAATCTCTTTTGGAGGAAACAACAAAGGAAGGATTGTGGGATTTGGAACTGTAAAGATTGGAAACCTCACAATAAGCAATGTTTCCCTAGTGAAAGGACTTAACTACAACTTGCTCAATATCAGCCAGCTCTGTGATACTGGTTTCAAAATCAATTTTTAAGAAGGAATATGTTCATGAACTAGTATAGACTCTACTCAATCGTTTATCGGTCGAAGACATGGAAATATCTACCTCTTGGATGTGAAACCAGATGAATCAAAATGTTTAATCTCAATTCAAGATGAAGCAAGCTTATGGCACAGAAAGCTTGGGCACATCATTATGAAGCAGATAGCCAAAATTTCAGCTAAGAAGCTTGTTTGTGGTCTACCAAATTTATCCTACCAAAAGACTAATCTATGTACACCATGCGTACTGGGAAAACAGGTAAGAAATTCTTTTAAACCAATAAATCAAGGTTCCACTAAACGTGTACTGCAGCTTTTGCATATGGATCTCTTCGGACCAACCAGAACTCAAAGCATTGGAGGTAAGAAATATTGCCTTGTAATTGTGGATGACTACTCTCGATTTACTTGGGTATACTTCCTGGCAAGTAAGTCTGAAACCTTCTCTTATTTTGAAAAGTTTGCGAAAAGAGTTTAAAATGAAAAAGGATATGCTATCTCTAGTATAAGAACAGATCATGGAGGCGAATTTGAAAATCAAGATTTTACAAAATTCTGTGATGAATCGGGTTTTCAGCATATGTTTTCCTCTCCATATACTCCAGAGCAAAATGGAGTTGTGGAAAGAAAGAATAGATCTCTTCAAGAAATGGCTAGAACTCTCCTAATTGAAAGTAACATCTCTTCACGTTTTTGGGCTGAAGCTGTTTCAACAGCATGTTATATCATCAATAGAGTTTTTCTAAGGCATATTCTAGATAAAACCCCCTATGAATTATTCAAAGGAAAGAAGTCTATTGTTTCATATTTTCATATATTTGGATGCAAATGCTTTATATTGAAAAATGCAAATGATCGAGTTGGTAAGTTTGAAGAAAAATCAGACGAAGGTATCTTCCTTGGATATTCTACCTCAAGCAAAGCCTACAGAGTCTATAACAAGAAGAGTCAATCTATGGAGGAATCAATGAATGTCAAATTCCAAGATTCTATGCAAAATGAATCTACTCAGACTCATCTTGAAGAATCTGAATCTGCTCCAGATTCTACAAAGTCTAAATCTCAAGAAGCAGACCAGACTCTGAAAGACCAGCAACAAACTGTTATTGAAGATTCAAATGAAGAAAGTGATCATCATCCTGACGAATCAACCAATTACTGGAAGCATAAGTCCAGTTATCCCAAAGATCTCATTATTTGCGACATTAATGAAGGAATTCGCACAAGATCCAAAAGGCGCGAAGAGTCTAGTGCTATTGCTTTTATTTCTGAAGTAGAACCCAAAAGCATAGAAGAAGCTTTATTTGATGAAAGCTGGATTGAAGCTATGCAAGAAGAACTCAGACAATTCAGCATTAATGATGTTTGGGAATTGACTCCTAAACCAAAATGTAAATCTATTATTGGAGCTAAATGGGTTTTCAGGAACAAGATGAACGAGAAAGGAAAAGTCGTAAGAAACAAAGCAAGACTCGTGGCCAAGGGATATACGCAAGAGGAAGGGATAGACTATGATGAGACTTACGCACCAGTAGCAAGGTTAGAAGCAATTCGATTATTACTTGCTTTTGCTTGCTATAAGAATTTCAGGTTATTCCAAATGGACGTCAAAAGCGCTTTCCTAAATGGATTTATCCATGAGGAAGTCTATGTGGAACAACCACCTGGGTTTGAAGATCCAAAGAAGCCAGACTTAGTGTTCAGACTGAAAAAGGCCTTGTATGGATTAAAGCAAGCACCTCAAGCTTGGTATGATAGGCTAAGTAAGTTTTTAATTCAAACTGGCTTTGTCAAAGGTAAAGTGGATACTACTCTATTTATCAAAAGAGAAAGCAAAAGTTTCTTGCTTGTTCAAATATATGTTGATGATATCATTTTTGGATCCTCTAATGAAAGTCTGTGCAAGAAATTCTCTAAGTCTATGCAGGATGAATTTGAAATGAGTATGATGGGAGAATTAACCTTCTTTCTTAGACTTCAAGTGAAACAATTGAAGGAAGGAACATTTATTCATCAAGAAAAATATGCTAATGATCTTGTCAAGAAATTTGGACTGGAAAATTGCAAAAAGATTGATATACCAATGTCAAGTTCCTTGAAGATAGACAAAGATGAAGGAGGAAAGAAAGTTGACTAGAAGCTATACAAAAGTATTATCGGTTCACTTCTTTATCTTACTGCTTCTAGACTTGACATTTTGTTTAGTGTTTGCATTTGTGCTAGATTTCAAGAGACCCTAAAGAATCTCATCTCGTCTTTGCAAAGCGTATTATCAAGTATATTGCTTCAACTCCAAGTATCGGTCTGTGGTATCCTAAAAGGGGAGACTTCACTCTTCTTGGATACTCAGACACAGATCTAGCTGGTTGCAGAGTTGATAGAAAGAGCACCTCGGGTACCTGTCAGTTACTTGGAAACAGAACAGTATCCTAGTTTTCAAGAAAGCAAAGTACAGTAGCTCTTTCTACAGCAGAAGCAGAGTATGTAGCTCTCGGAAGTCGTTGTTCACAAATTCTGTGGATAAAGCAACAGCTAAGAGACTTTGGAATTGAAGATTCATGCACGGAGATTAACTGTGACAATACCAGCGCGATCAATCTTACCAAAAATCCTATTCTTCACTCAAGAGCAAAGCATATAGAGATTCGACATCACTTCATTAGAAATCATGTTCAAAATGGAGAAGTTTCGATTCAGTTTGTTGACTCAAAGAACCAACTGGCGAATATATTTTCAAAGCCTTTGGAGAAAAATCAATTTGAAATCATCTATTCCAGACTCAACATTATTAAGCTTGAAGAAGTTAAAGTCTAGAGACTCTCAGACTTTCAGACTCTCAGACTCAGACAATCATGGGTCTTGACTGTAAGTTATTCTCTTTTTTATTAAATCTCGAAAATGTATGATCTGTGATAGATTTGCTATCGTAAATTTCTTGACAGATTTGCCTTTCCAAATCTAAATTTAAAATGGCAGTTGTTTGTTTTTGAAAAAGGCAGAAAAGTTTTAAAGGCACCTTTTCGCATTCCTTTATGACGTTTGGAATTTTCTCTTTCGACTGGGTTATTTACAGTCGGTTTCTCTCGGTATAACTCCAAAAACCGTAAAAGCATCGATCCTCCATTCCTGTCTTCCTCCATTGTTTAATCTTCAAAAAAGTTGTCATTTTTTCTTGGGAAAGTCAAGCAAAGAATTTTTGAAGGATAAAGAAAGATGTCGTCTTCAAGAAAGTCTTCGAGGATTGCAAGCAGGGGACCACACCGAATGAGTAAGGCGCCTACTCACTTTGATCTTACTGGGGAAGAGGATTCATCAAGCTAGCGACAAAGCCCGCAACATTCTCAACCGCGTCATTCTCCACCATCTAGTCCACAGGGTGTGGGTCATCAACAGGAAGAAGAAATCATTGAAGACGCCGATCCTGTAAGAATTCAAAAGCCCAGCTTTATTTATAAGCTTTATCGTGCTTTAAAGAGTACTGGTACCCCGTTGAATTATATCGATGAGTTTCTTAAAGATAAGGGATATGGGAACGAGTAAATATTCTTGCGAAGATTGGAAGATTTGGGAATTGCTCATAGGGGGATGGCAGAAGAAGCCCTTGCGAACATTCCGAGTGACCCGCGTGTTGGGGGATTTAATCCGACAGATGGAAATGATGATGATAAATTGTACAGCCAATTTCAACCGAGAATGGGTGTTGCAGCGAATATTCGAGGGAAGAGGAAGGATTTGTTTAGATCAAAGGAACATAAGGATTGATACTCCAGATTGCTGAAACGTGGGGTGATAAACCCTAGGAGTGTAGATTTTGACTTCCTGGATGGTGTGAATATGAACTTGAGAGAAAAGTTCAATTCTCTTCAATTAGAACAGGTTAAATCGACACCACAGAGGGTTATGCTCAATTAACTGCATATTTCTATTCCAATCTTAGTTTCTTGGATGCGAATAGAATATATTTCAGTGTCCGAGATCAAGACTTTGTGGTTGATGTGAATATGCTGGCGGATGTAATCGGGGTTGAAAGAGGAAGGTATCAACCAATCAATGTCTCTATTGCTCGCACAACATTGGAACTTGTCAAAGACAGAATGACAGAGGGAAGGATTACCTACTCAAGGATGTGTGCGAACAACATCATTCTTCACAAGATTGTGATCAATTGCCTCAGACCGAAAGCAACTTCAAAGACTGATGTTTCCAACTCAGAGGCTAAGTTGATGTACGCAATCAATGTTGGGAAAAAGTTTTCTCTTCCTCACACTATTCTATTCCACATGTATAGAGCAATGGTGAAGGACAAGGGACAACTTCCTTATCCAGGTCTTGTGACAAAGATATTCAGACACCTGAATATTCAGCCACCACAATTTCTCTGTGTTCGACCGTGTGACCAAATGGTGGTAGGACTGAAAATGGTGCAGAAAATGCGTCTGAAAGAACTTAACAAGGCATTGGAGAAGCTCAAGGAGAAAACCCCTGTCAAAACTCATCATGGTCGTACTGCATCGAAAAGAAAAGGGAAGGAGCCAATGGTTGCTTCATCCAAAAAGAGAAGGGCTCTCTTTATTGAGGATGAGGATGATGAAGATGATCTCACCAACTCTGCCATAGCTTTGAAGGAGCTAAGTCGTTCTGTTCCAGAATCAATGGAACGACAAGAGAAGGAAGCAGAGGAAAGAGAAGAACAGGAGAAAGAAAGAGAAGAAGAGAGAGAAGAAGAAGAGAGAGAAGAAAGAGAAGAAGAAAGGGAAGCAGAGGAAAAAGAAGAAGAGGAGAGAAGAGCTGAAGAAAGAACAGAGGAGGAGAGATTCGAAGAAGAAGAAGAGAGAGCAGATCAAGAGGCAAAAGAGCCTGAAACACACTTTTCTCCCCATGAAGCCATAGAAACAGGGGGAGATAAGGAGAAAAGAGGAGCGACATTCCATCCTGTTACCAATGAAGGAGTCAGTCATTCTCCTGCAAATCCAGAGGACGTTTATGCCTCTCAATTTCCTGAAGAGGGTCATGGTGCTTCATCGTCAAATCTGCGCAATTATGCTGATATACCATCGTCTGCCTTTACTTCATCAGACCGTGTTGAAGCTAGTACGCAGACTGATAATACAGCAGACTTTCGCAGAATTCTTGATGTTCTCCTGGAAATGCGAGGTCAAATTTATGCCTTGGAGTGCGAGGTTCAGAATCTGAAGAATGCTGGACAAGTTTCTTCCGTTTCCCTATCTGATCAGATTCAAGCCCTTTCTACTCAAATTCAAGCCAATGCTAAAGGAGAAGAAGTGGCTCATCTAAGGGAAGACTTGAAAAAGCTAGAAGGCATCGTTCAATCTATGGGAGATTTCCAGCTTGTCCGCGTTCCCAAGCAAATTTGACTTCTTTTTCATCTCAAACCTTTTTTTTTTTTATGATGACAAAAAGGGGGAGAGATGCAAGCTTTGAACAACTTTGAACTTATCCTGTTTAATTTTTGAGTTTGTCTGGATTTGGACTGAATATGGTGTGGATTTGAATTTGACTGCTGCTTTGATGTTAAGTATTATTGATATCTTGTGAATGACTTTATATGCCAGACTGACCTACTTTCTGTGGATGTAGATTCTAGTGTTATCATTAAGTCATTAATCTTTTTGAGATATCCATATTGCTTGAGAAATGTTTTGCAGGTCAAAGTTTTTCAAATCTGCAGGAAAGTTTTGTCACCATCAAAAAAGGGGAGATTGTTGGAGAAATCTTTCTGGAATATTTTGAAGCTAACAAAACGTTTCTATCAGTCTAGTCTGAAGATTTGCAGACTCTTCTATTCAAAGTCTGAAGACTTCCGGACTGCCAGACTCAAGACTTAAAGTCTATTCTCAGTGATAGTTTTTAATCCATTTGAAGTAAGGTTATCCAGATCTGTTTGATTCATTATGGACTTAGCCTTATCGACTGGAGAAGATCTCTTGCCTGGATATGAGATAACAGATTCCTCTATTTGAATCAAGATTGATTAAGGATCCGATGATTGGCTAAGTATTCTTAGAAGGTTCTTTTTATGGAAATCAAGATCCTGATTGTATGGGCGAGCATGATTAATGGGCTATCGACATGTTCCTTTAATTGCTCGAATGATCTTCCTAATTGATTATGTCCAACGGGAAGATTGGAAGGATTCCTTTGGAAAGTGCCAACGGGTATGATGGCATAAAGGAGTATAAAAGGAAGACATTCTAGTTGTTCGAGTAAGTGCGCGATAGAAGAATTCCAAAGTTTGAAGCTCATTGATTCGTAGTCAATTCATTTACTGAGCGAAAACCTTGTATACAGAAGAGAGTTCATATTGTGAGATAACTTGAGGAAGTGTAGTAGAACATCCATACTGCGGAATCAAGGAAGAGCATTGCTATAACATCTCTTTTGTTCATAGTGAAATTCAGCCAGTGGGCTGTCAGTGCAGAAGAGTGGACATAGGCTTGAAACAAGCCGAACCACTATAAATCTTGTGTTGAATTGTCTTTTCCCTACTCTCTGTTTTACCTTGATCATAGTTCGTTTCATTATCTAAAGGATAACTTTCTTTCTATTGATTGCCTAGTATTGCTTTCAAATCGAGAGAGAATTATTTTTATACCTATTCACCCCCCTCTAGGTACTCATTCTAGCTATATCAATACAAAATGTGAAGAAAGTGATGATGATTATGCCAACATACGTCTGATGGCACAATCGGATTTAGATTCAAACTCCGAGAGAGACTCAGATTCAGATAGTGAATTTGAGGTGAGTAACTTCAAAATCCCTATTAAAGTTTCTAAATACATTGATGAGTTGTGTTTTAGTCTTAAGACTTCTCTTAAAAAGATTTCCGAACTTAAAAAGGAAAATTCTGCTTTAAAACAACAAGAAAAAATGTTTTGAAAGAAAAGGTGAAATGTTTAGATATGAATGTTTCTTCTCTTACAGAAAGTAAAGATAATCTTTCAAAAGAAAATGCATTCTTGAAAAATGATATCTCAAATATTTCCAAAAGATTTTCAATAGGATCTGAGAAACTAGAAAAAATACTTTTTGTTCAAAGACCTTATTTCAATAAATCTGGTTTGGGAATGACTGCTGAAACCATTCCTTTAATTGATTTTCCTAAAGTAAAGGAAAGAATCAAACAAAGACCCACAAGAGATGCTTACAAAAATCATTTTAAAAGGACTTTTGTAAAACCAGTAGGTCGCAATGCTCTTAGATGTTCAAAGTGCAATAGTGCAGATCATTTGAAAAAGAATGTCCAATGGTTTGGAAACATGTTAAGAAAGTATGGGCAAATACAGCATATTATACTAACACCAACGGACCCAAGAAAATATGGGTACCAAAGAAAGTTTGAGTTTCTTCTTTAAATGCAGGTCACTATCAATAAAAAGGTAAAATGGTATCTGGATAGTGGATGCTCAAGACATATGACAAGAGACTCAAATTGCTTCATAAAGCTTGTCCAAGTGAATGGTGGAAAAGTCTCATTTGGAGGAAACAACAAAGGAAAAATTGTGGGATTTGGAATTGTGAAGATTGGAAACCTCACAATAAGCAATGTTTCTTTAGTTAAAGGACTCAACTACAATCTGCTCAGTGTTAGTCAGTTATGTGATACCGGTTTCAAAATCTACTTTCAAAAGGGTATATGTTCAGGAACCAGTAAAGACTCTACTCAGTAATTTATGGGTCGAAGACATAGAAATATCTACCTCTTAAATGTGAAACCAGATGAATCCCAATGTCTAATTTCAATCCAAGACGAAGCAAGCTTATGGCACAGAAAGCTTGGACACATCAATATGAAACAGATAGCCAAAATTTCAGCAAAGAAGCTTGTTCGTGGTCTACCTAATTTATCATACCAAAAGTCTGATCTATGTACAACATGCATATTGGGAAAACAGGTAAGAAATTCCTTTAAACCAATAAATCAAGTTTCCACTAACCGTGTACTGCAGCTTCTGCATATGGATCTTTTTGGACCAACCAGAACATAGAGCATTGGAGGTAAGAAATATTGCCTAGTAATCGTGGATAATTACTCACGATTTACTTGGGTATATTTCCTGGCAAGTAAGTCTGAAACTTTCTCTTACTTTGAAAAATTTGCTAAAAAGGTTCAAAACGAAAAAGGATATGTTATTTCAAGTATAAGAATGGATCATGAAGGTGAATTCGAAAATCAAGATTTTACAAAGTTTTGTGATGAATCTGGTTTTCAGCATTTGTTCTCCTCTCCATATACTCCAGAGCAAAATGGAGTTGTGGAAAGAAATAATAGATCGCTTCAAGAAATGGCTAGAACTCTTTTGATTGAAAGCAACATCTCTTTACGATTTTGGGCTGAAGCAGTTTCTACAGCTTGTTATATTATCAATAGAGTTTTTCTAAGGCCTATTCTAGAAAAAAACCCCTATGAACTATTCAAAGAAAAGAAGCCTATTGTTTCATATTTTCATGTGTTTGGATGCAAATGTTTTATACTGAAAAATGCAAATGATCGAGTTGGTAAGTTTGAAGAAAAGTCAGATGAAGGCATCTTCCTTGGATATTCAACCACAAGCAAAGCCTACAGAGTCTACAACAAGAAGACTCAAATTGTGGAAAAATTAATGATTGTCAAATTCCAGGATTCTATACAAAATGAATCTATTCAGACTCATCTTGAAGAACCTGAACTCGCTCCCGACTCTACAAAGTCTAAATCTCAAGAAGCAGCTCAGACTTTGAAGGATCAACAGCAAGTGACTGTTGAAGATTCAAGGGAAGAAAGTGACCATCAATATGACAAATGAAACAGCAACTAGAAGCATAAGTCCAGTCATCCCAAAGATCTTATCATTGGCGACATTAATGAAGGAATTCGTACAAGATCCAAAAGGCGCGAAGAGTCTAGTGCTGTGGCTCTTATTTCTGAAATAGAACCCAAAAGCATAGATGGAGCTTTATCTGATGAAAGCTGGATTGAAGCCATGCAAGAAGAGCTCAAGCAATTTAGTATCAATGATGTCTAGGAATTGACTCCTAAACCAAAAGGTAAATCTGTTATTGGAGCTAAATGGGTTTTCAGAAACAAGATGGACGAGAAAGGCAAGGTCTTAAGAAACAAAGCAAGACTCGTGGCTAAGGGATACACACAAGAAGAAGGGATAGACTACGACGAGACTTACGCACCAGTAGCAAGGTTAGAAGCAATTCGTTTATTACTTGCATTTGCTTGTCATAAAAATTTCAAGTTATTCCAAATGGACGTCAAAAGTGCTTTTCTAAATGGATTCATCCATGAGGAAGTCTATGTGGAACAACCACTTGGGTTTGAAGACCCAAGGAAACCAGACTTAGTATTCAGACTCAAAAAGGCCTTATATGGCTTAAAACAAGCACCTCGAGCTTGGTACGACAGGCTGAGTAATTTTTTAATTCAAAACGATTTTGAGAAAGGTAAAGTCGACACTACTCTGTTTATCAAAAGAGAAGCAAAAGTTTTGTGCTAGTTCAAATATATGTCGATGATATTATATTCGGATCTCCTAATAAAAGTCTGTGCAAGAAATTCTCTAAGACTATGCAGATGAATTTGAAATGAGCATGATGGGTGAGTTAACCTTCTTTCTCGGGCTTCAAGTGAAAAAATTGAAGGAATGAACTTTTATTCATCAAGAAAAATATGCTAATGATCTTGTCAAAAAGTTTGGACTGGACAATTGCAAAAAGGCTGACATTCCAATGTCAAGTTCCTTGAAGATAGATAAAGATGAAGGAGGAAGGAAAGTCGACCAAAAGCTATACAGGAGTATCATTGGCTCACTTCTTTATCTTACAGCTTCTAGACCTGACATTTTGTTTAGTATTTGCATTTGTGCCAGATTTCAAGCAGACCCTAAAAAATCTCATTTAAATGCTGCAAAGCGTATTATCAAATACATTGCTTCAACTTCAAGCATCGGCTGGAAGGGATCGTTCAGTCCATGGGAGATTTCCAGCTTGTCCGCGTTCCCAAGCAATCTTGACTTTATTCCATTTTCATCTCAACATTTTTAATGTTGACAAAAATGGGAAGAAGTGCAAGATTTGAATCAAACTTTAAATTTTTAATTGTTTGGATTGTTTGATTTGGATTGTTTTGATGTTTGACTTTATTTTTTGTGTCTGGATTTGAATTTGGATTTGACTGCTATTGACTACTATTGATATCTTATGCATGGCTTTATCATATTCAAGACTAACCTATTTTCTGTGGTTGCAGATTCTAGTGTTATTCATTTAGCCATTTATCTTTATAAAATATGTATATTTGTTTGAGAAATGTTTTGCAGGTCAAAGTTATCCAAATCTGCAGGAAAATTTTGTCACCATCAAAAAGGGGGAGATTGTTGGAGAAATCCTCTTGAAATGTTTTGAAGCTGACAAAACATTTCCATCATTCTAGTCTGAAGGTTTGCAAACTCTGCTATTTAAAGTCTGAAGACCTCTGGATAGCCAGACTCAAGATTCAAAGTCTATCCTCATTGACAGTTTCTAATCCGTTGCAGAAAGGTTATCTAGAACTGGATATTTTATTAAGGATATGACCTTATCGACTGGAGAAGATCTCTTGGCTGGATATGACATAACGGAATCCTTTTAATTGATCGAGATTGATTTGAAGATTAAGGATCCGATGATTGGCGAAATATTCATGGAAAGTTCTACTTATGGAAACCGAGATCCTAATTGTATGGGCGAACATGATTGATGGGCTATCGACATGTTCCTTTAATAGCTTGAATGATCTTCCTAATTGATTCCGTCCAACGGGTAGACTGGAGGAATTCCTTTGGTAAGTGCCAACGGGTATGATGGCGTAAAGGAGTATATAAGGAAGACGTTCTAAGTTGTTTGAGAAACGCGCAATAGAAGAATTCCAAAGTCTGAAGCTCCTTGTTGTTTAGTCAATTCATTTGAGCGAAATCTTGTACGCAAAAGAGAGTTTATATTTGTGAGAAACCTTGAGGAAGTGTGGTAGAACATCTACACTGTGGAATCAAGGAAAAGCTGTGCTGTAACATCTCTTTTGTTCATAGTGGAATCCAGCCGATAGGCTGTCAGTGCGGAAGAGTGGACGTAGGCTTGGGATAAGTCGAACCACTATAAACCTTGTGTTTAATTTTCTTTTCCCCACTCTTTACTTTACTTTGATCGTAATTCATTTTGGTTAAGCAAAATAGTACTTCCTTTCTATCGTCTGCTTAGTATTGATGTGGTATCTCGAGAAATTGTTTTTACACCTATTCACCCCATTCTAGGTGCTTATACTAGCTACATCAGAAAATACACTTTGATAAAGGTTTTTGTTTACAAATTACAAGAAACTTGAAATTTCATGAGACATGCGTGTTATGTAATGTAGAATCTGACTTTGACGTGCTTACAAAATAGCTGCCATGAAATTACAGCGTTCTAAAAATATTATTAGTCTCGGAATCACATTTTTTAGAACATGGAAGTATTTGATCAAAGCCGGGAGAAAATATTAGGATTTGCCACACAATTACAAAAGAAAATTAGAAAGTAAAAGTAAGAAAAAAATTTTGAGATGCAAAATTTTATCCCGATTCCTCTTAAATAAAGGGGGAAAGTACCAAAAAAGTCATAAACATATCGTATTGGTATCAATTTAGCCATAAACATTTTTTATATTGGTACTAATTCAATTCATATAACCAATTTTGGCTAGGTAGTGCTGACGTGGATTCCATTCGAAGGCTAGACACTGACGTGGTAATTTTGTAATATTTTTTTATTTTTTTTTAATTTTTCTTTTAATTTATCTTTCTTTTCTCCCTTCTTCCTCCTTGGACTTTCAATGGCTGGCCGGTGAGCCTCGCTGGAGGCTCGCTAGCCACTAGGCGAGGGCCGCGAAGCCCTCGTAGGTTGTCGACAAGGGTCACAACCCTCGCTCGACCTCACCTAGGGCTATGAGCGAGCCAACCTTGCCCTAGCCTTGCAGTAGGTGAAGGTGGCCTCGCTCGCTATTGGGGAGGACATGGCCCTTTACCGGTGGTTAGTAAGGGCATCGTGGCTCTCGCCTAATGGTCGTTGAACCTCATTGGAGGCTCGTCGGCCACTAAAAGTCCAAGGAGGAAGAAGGGAGAAAAGAAAGGAAAAAAATAAAAATAAAAATAAAAAATTAATAAAAAATTAGAAAAATTAGAAAATTATTTAAAAAATTGCCACGTCAAGTGTTCGACCACCGATCGGCATCCACATTAGCGTTGACTAGTGAAAATTGGCCGGATTGACTAAATTGGTATCAATATGAAAATGTTTATGACTAAATTGGTCTAATTGAAAAGTTTAAGACTGAATTGGTATCACCAATATAATAAGTTTATGACTTTTTTGGTACTTTTCCCTAAATTACAGCTACGTCCGATTGAGGATGGGGAATGTGAGCTCTTGTGCCATCCTAACCATATCCCAATAAGAATCACTTCTTGTAGGGCCAATATGGCTTTGCAACATCATAATGTGCCTCAACCCACTTTCATCTCTTATTGAAGTCACTGAGCAGCACAAAAGCAAGGAAATGCCAGTTATATCGTCATTCAATTTCATGAATTATACTCGTGAATGAGTATCTTGACAATGTGAAATGAATAAAGAGTAGTCATGACAGCAATCTTAGTGCCTCGATAAAACAAGCTTATTGCATTGGATAGGTAACTGGGACAACATTGGGCTTTCAACCAGTAATGAGAAGGGATAAATCATGTATCTCAATCTTTTTAAAAAGAGCTAGATGATTTGTTTCTATCCATGAGCTGGAAAGTTGATCGTAGAGAGATAAAGGGAAACTTGACTTGCTTTGCCGTGCATCTTTATCCTTGAGCTGGAAAGTTGGTCTTAATGACAAATCCTAGCCATATATTGTAAAACTTCCTTTTGCAAGTGCGTGTAGATATTGCTTGCACGCGCATGCAAAAAACGACGAGGGGGAGTATCATTTTCTTGCCGGGCAAAATAGATAATGACAAGATGGGAGGGGACTCGTGTTGTACCGTCTTCCTCCCGGCTTTGTCCTCAAGTGAAATTTCTAATAATAATTTATCGAAATTAAGGGAATTTCAGGTAAATTTAAATATATTCCTTCTCACCGGCCAACGAATATTTCAGAAATTTTCATTATCTTGCCATCTATGTGAGTTTTTTCCTGTACAAATATTTATTCTTCAATCGTAGATATTATGACCGATGAAATTGGAAATTTCAAATATAAAGAACGATGATCCCTTTATATACCTGTGCATTGAATGAGTTTAACACGCCTTTAGATAACGAGGTCATGGTAACTGGGTCTCTGTCCATTGCCACGACATAATAGAGTTCATCTATCTACTTATATGTCTACTAGAAAAGGTGCGCACATGTTGTATGTATGCAAAAATGAACATTTGAAAGATTTTGTAATATCGTTTTATTGTGAAATATGTGAATTATTAATTTATTAAACATAAAGAAATTTTCTATACAATATGAAAAAAAAAAATTATACACATGAATGTGGAAAGTACATTATATGTACTTAAAATTTTTGGGTAAGGTTGTTTACAAGATAGAAAAGATTTAAATTTTAAAATCGAAGTATGTGAGAGACAAAAGGTGATAATTTTATGCATTTCCCTACTGACAGAATTCTATAACAAATATTGTCGGTATTTCGGGAAGAAAAAAGGATTGCGACCCCTTTAAAGTAGAAGGAATGCTTTGATTATGTCATAGTATAGATGATTACCTGATTATGGGCATGCCCATCAAACATCCCTTAACCCTAATATAAACAAAAAGAATGTAACATTTTGTTTGAAATGGACTTATTGTTTCATTGGACTTTCTCCGACGATGAAATACCTTTCACCGAAAATCATTCTTTGAATTTTAATCAATGGAGACAAGTTTTGTGGTGACTCAAAACATGACATATCAAAGGTAAATAAGGAAATCAACAACTTTACTTCAAACGAAACTATACAAGCACAAAGCATGTCGCAACTTAAATATGATCAGGGTAATTTTGATACATATATATCTCAAAACATGACATATGACAGGTAAATAAGGAAATCAACAACTTTACTTCAAACGAAACCATACAAGCACAAGTCATGTCGGAACTTAAATATGATTAAGATACTTCTGATAAATATATATATATATATATATATATATATATATATATATATGAATGATCAGGATGCTTAATAACAAATGACTTCTCACTTATTCTTAACTAAGTTAGAGTCATCATGACGATTCAAATCTATTCCAATAGTTGTATTGACATTTGAAACTAATATAAGTATTAATCAATTATACTAAATAAAGTACATTAATTTAATATTACTGTTGCTAATTTGTCTTCTATTTTGATTGAGTGCAAAAGTATTACAGAATTTTGGCAAAAGTACTCCTAGAATGCTAAAACTTGGCACGGGGGACATTTAAGTACGAAAAGTTACGAAAGTGACACTTAAATGCCACTTTTTTATTTTAAAATAGGACACTTGAGTGCTAAGTCCGACGAAGGTAGCTGAAAATCCTATATGGTAATTTTTAATAATGTAACTCGCATACATGGCAATTTTAATAAAAATTAATTAAATTAATATATATATATATATATATATTTTAAAGGAGAGGAGGCAGAAGATGAGGGCTCGCCCTCGCCGCTGGCAAGGTCGGCCACCGGGCCCTAGTCAAGGATCAGCAACCTTGGCCGACTGTCGACGAGAGTCCGTGAGCCGGTGCTGGCCACTAGCCAGGGTTCGG
Source organism: Eucalyptus globulus (assembly GCA_014182545.1). Lineage (NCBI taxonomy): Eukaryota > Viridiplantae > Streptophyta > Magnoliopsida > Myrtales > Myrtaceae > Eucalyptus > Eucalyptus globulus. Next base: position 49,513,715 of record CM024721.1, read on the forward strand.
TGGACCCAGCCAAGCCTAGTCCCGCCATTGTTGGCCCTTGTTGACGATGGTAGGGAGGCGGCAACAAGGGCTTGCACGACCCTTGCCTTTTGTGATCTACTCTAGCCTTTTTTCATTATTAAATTTAGTTTTAAATTTGATTTAATTAATATTTATATAGAAATTCAATTCTTAGGCAAAATGACCCCTTTTTTGGCTTTTCTTTCCATGTCAA